>VMDO01011890.1:46777-64809 GCA_007922755.1 Pedetes capensis | reverse complement strand
GGCTTCCCCCGAAAAGGAGCTGCCTGGCCGCGTGCAACTTGGCCGGCTCCACAAGCTCCAGATCTCTCCGCAGCACAGTGGGGTGATTTGGGCTCACCTCTGATGTGTCTGGGATCCGGATATATGTGTGCCCAAATTTCTGTGGAGTTCGCAATCGTAGGCCTGACTCGCCGCAACAGAAGGGAGGGGAGCAGCGCCTCAGCTCTAGACGCGGATCGCTGGCACCGGCTTCCCCGTTCGCTCCGCGGCCGCTATGGAGGGCATTTGTGCGCTCCCTCATGGTGACTCACCTAGGAACTGCAGACTGTGTCCCGCAGGCATGGTGAGAGTGTGCTGGCAAGGTTGCACTCCGTGTTGGGTCCGGGCCTGTGGGTGCGTGTGCGCGAAATCTCCTCCAGATCTCTGGGATTCTAACCACTCCCTGTGTTATGGCTAAATGGCGGCGGTCCCGCTGCTGGCCACTGTGTAGCTCCTCTGAAGCCTAATCCTTAATTTCAGTGTACGCCTAGTATCATTCTTTATCTCTCAAACTAAATTATCTCTGTTTCTATTTATTCAATTTGCGTTTTAAACCCCTAATCGAGGCTTCTTATTGCTCCGGAACAGAAGGTGTGTGTTATCTGTCCGCCATCTTGACTCTCTCCCAACATGAAATGTCTTAAACTCACTATTTATTTAAGAAAATAGCTTCACTCGGTAATCTTGGTTGACTATTATTCTTTTTTAGGACCAATCTTTCCTTGCCTTTAAGGTTGTTGTTGTTGAGAAATCAGCTGTTATTCTAATGGGTTTGCCTTTGTAAGTGAGTTGGCACTTCTCTCTTGTAGCTTTTAGAATAATTGCTTTGCTCTCTAGATTTAGCATTCTGACTATAATGTTTCATGGAGAGGATCTGTTCTGATCACATGATTTGGAGTTCTGAATGTTTTAAGTGTATAGGCATCTAATTCTTCCCTTAGGTTGGGGGAGTTTTCATCTAAAATCTCTGTGAATAAATTTCCTAGTCCTCTCAAGTTGTTTTCCACTCCTTTGTGATCCCCCTGAATTCATAGGTTGTGCCTCTTCATTTTATAGAACACCTCTTGAAAATCTTGATCATACTGCTTCATTTTTCTTTCTTGGCATCTGAGTAGATAGGATCCTCAATTTTTTTCTTCAGTATCAGATATCCTGTTTTCAGCTTCATCTAGTCTAGATACTGAGGATTCTCCTGTAATATTGAGTCAAGTGACTTTTCTTTATATCTCCAGGATTTCTGTTTGATTTTTCTTCAGGATCTCAATTTCTTTGCTAAATTTTCATTCCAAGTTAGATACGTTTTTGTCCAGTGAAAAAAATTGCTTCCATGGTGGTATCTTTGAGGTCTTTTAGCCTATTTATAAGCAGAGTTCTAAGTTCTTTAGCTGGCATCTCTAAGAATCCAGTTACTTTGAAATTACCTGTTGAGGGACTTTGTTCTATTGGATCTTCTCATCCACCTTGATCTTTCATGTTTCATATATTTTCCTGCTGAGGCTTGCCCATTGCTGGGTCTAAGTGCTAGGTCTCACCTCCTCCATGTGTAAAGAGGTTCTCCCCACCTGCTCCCATCAGGCTGAATGATGGTGGTTCACTGGTACTTCTCTCCTTCCCTTATAAGTCCCAGCCTCAGGGTCCAGTGCCTAGCTGTTGCTACAGTCTCTGCAATCAGTACTACCTTGCTTCCCTCAGCCCCTCAAATGCACCATAGCCTACATCATGTCTCTTAGACTCCCTGGTTCTGCAGCACCATTTCTTTGCATCACAGCAATCCTGGTCACTAAATGCTCCACTGATTAAACTGTCTCTCCTAGGCTCCCTGGAGCCAAGACATCCCTTCTCTCTGTTGCTGGCGTTCCCAGGCCCTACATACATCACAGCCTGAACCATCTCTCTTAGGCTCCTTGGTCCTGTAGCACCACTTTTCTCCATCACAGGCACTCCTGGGTCCTAAATGTGCCACTGCCTGAACCATTTCTTTTAGGTCCCCCCAGTCCCACAGCACCACTTTCCTGCATCACAGGCACTCTCAGTCCCTAAATGCACCTCAGCCTGAACAGACTTTCTTAAGCTTGGGGTTCTAGCAGGGCCACCTGTTCCTCTCTGTCCTCCAAACTCGCCACCACTTAGTGTCTCTCCTTCTGGCTCATGGTTCCAGTGGTGCCAGAGGTCAGGGAAGCAGCAGTCTCATCTCTCCCCAGTAAAAAGAAAAAAACATGCAGTCCTGGGGTCCGAGACCCTGCAGGGAGGCCAAGTGGCCAGCCTCCTCCTAGGAGAGTCCTGCAAACCTCTGCTTTTGTTTCCTGTGATACCTATCACTAGCTGTGCACTCTCCGGCAGGGGCTGTGTCCTCTGAAACCTTCGCTGTTGCTTTCCCTGGGTTGAGGATTCTAGTGAGTCACCTCGACATTTCCTTCTTTTCTCTGTTAGTTTAGTCTCCACTATTTGGACAGTTGTCTTTGTGTTGTCCTTTTATTTTCTTTTTTAAAATTAAAGCTGCTCTCCACTTTTTGTTTTATTTTGAGTAGAGAACTTCATGAATGTCCTTGTTTTTCCTGCCGCTGAAATGTGGCTGTTAACTCTGCACTATCTTAACTGGCCCTCCTTCCCTCCCAGCCCATTTTTCACTCTTTAATCCTGAGACAGAGTCTCCCTAAGTTATGCAGGCTGCCTCTGGCCTCAAACTCATGATCCTCTTGTCTCTGCCTCCCAAATTGCTGGGACTACAGGCATGAGTCACTGCACCTGGCTTATTGATAATTTTTAGTGTACAACTTAATGGGTATCATTATGACATTTCTATATATGCATTCATTGTGCATTGCTCATGTCCACTTCCCCCCTTACCCTCTCCTGTGCATTCCCTTTTTGCAGTTAACATCATATTATGAGCACTGCCTCATACCATTCAATCTTATTCAAAAGATTGAAATAGTAAAGTGGAAAAGAAGAAGCCGCTGAGTGGCATTTGGGGGATTTCTGGGCATGAGGCCACTGCCTCTTCTGCTGGGGATTTTATTAGTTTTTCCTTATTACTTCTGTATGGTATTCCACTTCTATTTTCTCTATATCATTCTCTTTATAGTGAGATGAATGACTATGAGTATGAACTCACTAGTATTTTAAATAATTCTTATAACTTTCCTGTGGTTTGGGTCCATTTTTGGGGGGAAGCAAGAACCCAGCACAAATTGGTTGCAGCAGGAGAGGAAGGAGGAGTTTGAGAAAGTCAGTCTTGTTCTCTAGGGTGTCTGTGTAGTGTGTATGTGTGTGTGATGTTTATGTGAGTGGTTGTGTGTATATGTGTGGATTGTATGTATGGTTTGTGTATGTATGGTATGTATGTATGTGTGCAATGTATGGTGTGTGTGGCTTGTGTATGTGTGGGGTGTGTGTGCATATGTGGAATGTGTATTTGCAGTGTGTATGTGGTGTGTGTGACGTGTGTATGTGCGTGATGTATCTGTGTGTTTCTGTGTTTATGTTTGTGAGTTTGTGTTTGTGTGTGTTTTGCTTGTGTGTTTGTATGTGTTGTGTTTGTGTGTTTGCATATATTTGTGTTTGTGTGTGTTTATGTGTTTTGTGTGAAGGTGTTTGTGTTTTTGTTTGTGTGTTTGCATGTGTGTGGTTGTGTGTGTTAGTTTGTGTCTGTGTTAGTTTGTGTTTGTATTTGTTGTATTTATGTGTATTTTTGTGTGTGTTTGTGTGTGTGTATATTTGTGTGTGTTTGTGTTTTATATTTTTGTGTGTTTGTATGTGTGTCTGTGTTTGTGTGTTTTTGTGTGTTTGTGTGTTTGTGATTATGTCTGTGTGTGTTTGTGTGTGTTTGTGTTTATGTTTTTATGTTTGTGAGTTTGTGTGTTTGTTTTGTGTTTGTGTCTCTGTGTGTGATTGTGTATATGTGTTTATGGGTTTGTTTGTGTGTGTTTGTGCATGTTTGTGGTTTGTATGTGTTTGTGTGTTTGTGTGTGTTTGTGTTTGTGTTTTTGAGTGTTTATTTTTTGTGTTTGTGTTTGTGTGTTCTTATATGTATGTGTGTATTTGTGTTTGTGTGTGTTTGTTTGTTTTTGTGTGTTTGTGTGTTTTTGTGTGTGTTTGTGTGTTTGGGATGGTTGTCGAGAGAAGGAGTGGCCTGATGTTCAGAAGTCCCCAAGTTCCTCAATACTAGTTTTTTTTGTTGTTGTTTGTTTGTTCCTTTGTTTTCTGAGACAAGGTCTCACTGTGTAGCCCAGGCTGGCCTCAAACTCAGTATGTAGACCAGGCTGGCATCGAACTTGCACCAATCCTCCTGCTTCTTCCTCCCAAATGCTGGGATTACAGGTGTGTATCACCATGCCCAGATCCAATTCTACTTTAATATTCTAGAAGGTTCTCTGTTTTGAGCTGCATAAAGCAGCTCTGAGATGTTTTTCTAGTACAGTAAGAAAGAAACAAGGTTTACAATCTTTCTGGTTGGTTCCCTCATTTTCTCAGACTTAAAAATGGAAGACATGAATATTTACCTTGCAAACCTTTTTTCAAAAGCACCAAAAAAAGCTTTTGGAACAAAGTCTTCAAAGCTTATCTGAAACAAGCCCTGGGGCAGAAGGTCAGTGTGGACCAAGTTCTGGGCTCTGCTCCTGTTGGACTTGTCTTTATCTTGGCCTGCGGTGGCCCTTCTTCAAAGAAGACCCCTAATCAGCATGCCTCCTACTGTTCACACCCTTGACTGGAGGTGGGACCAGACCTGTGACTCAATTTGGACCAGGAGCATGCATCAGAAGAGGCTCTGCCTGGCCTGTGAGGCACGGTCATAGGAGCCTCACAGTTTTCAGGAGGGGCCATTTACCATCTGTGGCAGCCTCAAGGTCCCCTGAGGAGAGGTTACAGGCAGTGAGATGCAGGGAATTGCCAACTGTGGAGCCCCATGCATGAGTGACCACGTCCTGTTTGATGTCCACCCAGCTGAGACTTCAGATGACTGCAGCTCCAGCCACCTTCAGACTACAGGCCCAGGAGAGATCCCAGACATAAGCCTCTTCCATCACAGTTACCCACAGGGCTGGAGATGACAACACCTTTTTGCCTTAAGCCACTAAGTCTCATGGATCTTTGTTGTACAGCAATAGACACCCAAACCGATTAACTGCAAGGTCTTATATGTGTCTGTGGGCAGCATAGCAAATGGCGCTGGGCACTTTGGGAGGCAAGGGCCCTTACCATTGCAGTGGTGTGAGTGCAGAAGCCTGCAGCTCGAAGACACAGCTGGCAATGTACAAGCAGCTCTGCATCCCAAGCACTCCCAGAGCAAGGACAGTAGCAAATGCAGGTGCTCCTCCACTCACAGTGGGGTTGCCTCTCGATAAACCCATCCTGAATTGGAAACATCCTAGGTTAAAAGGCATTTCATAGCCTGATAAACACATCATAAAGGCAAAAACTCTTAAGTCAAACCATAGTAAGTCAGGCATTGTACAGAAAAGTGGGTGCAATTTGCTGATCTATTTACAAAATTTGTTGTTAGGTGCCAGCCATTGAGTTGGGTCCAACCCATAGTGATCCTATGTACAACAGACAAAGCACTACTCAACACTGTGCCACACCTGGCACTATGTCAGTGCTTCTCTACTATTCATAGGGTTTTCAATGGCTGATTGATTTTTGGGAGTGGGTTGCTAGGTCCTTCTCCTAAGCCTACAGCACCTGGTGTTCCCAGGTGGTCTCCCATCCAAGTACTAACCAGGCCTGACCCTGCTTAGCTTCTGAGATCTGACAGGGTATGATGCCACAGTGCTGCAGCTGAAGGAAAATCATTTCTAGATTACTTATAATACCTTATAAAGTATAAATGATATGCAAATAGGTGTTATATTGCATTGTTGAGGAAATATTGTTACAGAAAAAATCTACACAGGTTCATTACTATTATTTTGAATATCTTTGATCTGTGATTGATTGAATCCATGGATCTGGAACCCATGGATATGGGTGGCCTACTTTATACTTAAACTAAACTGGTTAAAATGAAAAGATCTGGAGTCTCCCTCTCATTCCTGACTACACCCACCTGCTTTCCTCTCCAAGCCTTCAAAAATGATAGTTTCTTGTGCATCCTTCTAGAAATGTTTGATTGCATTTTCAAGGATATATATGTGTGTGATATACATCCAACATCTGGTGCTCAGTAGAGAAGATTAAGAGCCAGCAATGTTCATATCACTCAATCTTCACTTTGACTAGAGGTAAAAAGAAGAGAGGAATATGAAGTGCAGAGAAAGAAGATATATATCTAAATAGATATATAATATATACACTGTGTATACTAACATACCATGTGTACTTTTTCCCATAATGATAGATCCTGGAGATCTTTTCATATCATTCTTTTTTATGGCTACCTAGTATTCCATTGTATTGTTGTGACACATTTATTCTCTTCTTGAGAGGCATTAGATATTGCCAATATTTTGTCATTAAAAACAATAGTACATAACTTTACACAAGTTCTACCTCATAAATGTGCATTTTTCCAGAGGATGTATTCTTCAGAGTGACATTGTTAGATCTGCATTCATGATTCTCAGGTGAGATGGGGCTTTGGAAGGAGAAATTCATTTGAGTACATACTGGAGACAGAACCATCACCGAGACATGCCTGCTGCTGCACCAGGACCTGAGATGGTATTTTGCTCCAACAGCCCATGGCAGGAAGTCCTGGAAGAAGGAGGGCCTTGGAGAGCACTGGCTTGCAATGGCGGGCCACTGAACTCTTCCTCAGGGTGAAACTGGGAAGTTATTTTTACAAGCAAAGCTGAGTTCATGTAAGTATTGGCATAAATTAGACATTGAGTGCCTTGCTAAATCTTACCCATCAAGAAACTTTTCAAGTTTTCAACAAAAGTAGGCTAGGCCCTGGCTATGCTTCTTGGCTCTTAAAAGTTTTAAAACTTCAATTCATTCAAAAACGATCTCCAGCTCAGAACCCCCCCCCCCTTTTTTTTTTCCAGGTTGTTTTTCCGGTAAACTGCTTGTGAACAGTTTTGGCGGCGAAGGCCAGATACCTTAACTCCGTTAGCTGCAGCTCTCCAAAATGACCAAAAGAGGGCACCAGACACAAACGTTCCCACCAGGCTCCAAGGCCACGGCTGATTTCAGAGAAGCCTCAAAAACCTGGATTCAGCTTGAGCTTCCTGGCCTTTCCCTGAGCTTCTGAAGCACATAATCCTTAGTTGTACATGATGTTAATGAGGAAGCCAAAACTGGGAAAGCAAACAAAATGAACACAAGCCAACAAGCCTAACAATACTGAGCGAAGGAACAAACCGATTCTGCGATGTCAGAGGCCGGCTGGCTCCTAGGAGCGAGCTGGTGTTAGTGCCTCCTCGGCCCAGCTCGGCTCACAGCGCGCTCGTGCAGACGTTTGGGGATAGGTATAGGGGTAGGTGGCGGTGGCACATCTGGACCTGGCCCATGGCTTTCCTCTCTGCGCCATCCTGCGTCACCATTTGCCCAGCTGTTTGCTGTGCTCACGCTCAGCCCTGGGCTCCTTTCCCATCGTTTCCAGGGACTTGCAGCCACTCAGGACCTGGCCACTGCAGGGCAATTCCTGAGAGCTGAGGGCTGGGGACAGCACTACTGTGACTGTCATAATGCCGGCACTCCCTAAATAACCCATCCAGCAAGGGGGTGAAGGAGACGGCGGCCGTCGGGGTTGCAGGTGAGAGGAGGCTGGGGCGCCGCCCTCACTCTCTCTGGGTCCCCAGGGCCAGCTGAGCCGAGCATGTGGGTGCGCCCCCCGCAGAGGTCGGATACCAGCTTCTGGAAGCCTCTCTTCAGTGCTCTCGGGGCTTCCTTTCTTTCTCCCCTCCCTCTTTCCTGCAGAGAGTGGCAAGGCCATCGTTGCTGGGAGCAAGCAGAGTTTTGTTCTCTTCCATACCTAGGGGAGGCAGGGCATGTCTGATCTGTCTCCGTGATACCTGTTAGCGTAGGGCCTCCTTTGCAGGGATCTGAGGGACCAGGTGGCCCTGGGGAGCACTTCCCAGCTTAACAGAGGTGAGGGAGGGAAGGGGTACCCATCTGAAGGCACTGTCCGTGGTGGGATGCTGGGTTTCTGTCTGCTGGGCGGGATGTTTTCCCCAAGGGCAGGGATGCAAATGGAGGGTGGTGAAACTCGGACAGAGGTCATGGGTGGCGGGCCACAGCTTCCTTCTCTTGCGTGGTCCTCGTTACCTCACACACCGCTGCGGCACGTTCACCCTCATCCATGACACCTCGGGTCCGAGCTGCATCTCATCCCCCTCAGCAATGTGGGAACCATCCCTGGTGCAGGGAGAAGGCTCCAGTGACACTCTGTTCTGAAATTCTGACACCCAGGCACTCTGTGGGGAACATGAAGGGCCAGTGATATCCATAAGACTCAAGTCTTCACTTTAGCTCAACATGGACAGAGGAGCGGAGTGTGGGGTGCAGAGGACAGCAAAGCAATAAAGAAAATGGAAATCTTTAGATATTTGATGAGTCCACCTCTGGAACTGGCAGAGCAGGGAGGAAACGAATTGGCGAGCTGTGTGAAACCTGGATTTCAAAGGCCAGATATTTCCTTAAGGCAAAAAAGGGGGCAGGAAAGGGCAGAGCTGTTCTATAAAGCAATCTTTTCGTTATTTTCTGTGGATGCCTGGAATATTAGCCATAAGGATGAGTCTGGCTTCATATGCAGCTTCTGCCCCTTGGCTGGCCTGGCTCCTTTCATACCACAGACTTGTTAGGAGACGGGGAAATGGTTGAACTCTTTGTCTCTCTCCGCTAAAGTGGACAATGACAGTTACTTACTGGCCACTTAGTTAATGCCAGTTTCTGTGCTAAGTTTTGTATGTCCAATTCTTCATTGAGAGTTGGGTCAACCTCGGGACCTGGGTTCTGCTGCTGTCCCAGTTTACAGATGAGAACACTGAGTTCTGTAAGGTTTGTGGGCTGCCTGATGGTTCCACACTGTTATATGGGCTTGGCTCATTAGGAGTCCAATGGTCTCCTGCAGCTTCTGCTCAAACCTGAAGGCCTAAGGGGCCTGGGAAAGCCAGGCTCTTACATCTTAGGAAAGAAAGTCAGAAAAATTGTGCTGCCTCTGCTCCCTTCTCTCACTGCCCTCTCTGCTACCTTGTGGCATACTGGTCAGCCTGTGGCCAGCTAACTGCAGCCCTCCAAACGAATAACTGCAGGGAGATGGAGAAGCAAGCGTGGGCTGAGAGGAGGGATGGCTTTCCATTTCCACGGTACTTGAACCACTTGCCTGGGCCTGGCCTCCTGTGAAGGGCAGGAAAGAGCAGGCTGTGTCTCTGCCCTGGGGCAGCCCTCCCCTCCAGCTCCAAGATGCGGCTTTGAACCCATGATCACGGAGCCTATGAATGGTATCTGCCCAGAAGCCTTTACCTAAAATGAGGCCACCTTTATCAGAAATGACTGAGAAACCATCTTAAGGGCCAAGGTACGTGGATCTGGGAAGACCAACCTTTCGTCTTTTTGTTTTCTTCCCATTGACACCTCCATGACCACCAAGGGGCGTAGAAAGTGAAATTACTGCTATTGGGTGTAAATGAAAAGTTCCAGTTTTGTACCCAAATGAGCTGAGACTGCTGGGTGGACACCTGCTCTGTCTGGGTTTGGATTAGGACTTCTGGAACCTTGCCATGGTGTTGATGTGCACTCTGGGTGGTTTACAACCCCAGACTGAAATTGGAGAGCCTGGTGCTCCTAAGGCCAGGGCTGGGGACTTGGGGAGGTGGGTACTTAGGAGTCTCAGCAGGGAGAGAAGTAGGGGCCAGGGACAGTTACCCAAAGGCCCTTCTCAGCGAGGGTGTGTGTGTGTGTGTGTGTTGCTTATGCTTGGTAAGGGCTCAACTACTGAGTTGTACCCTCAGCCCATTTTTTATTTTTTATTTTGAATCAAGGTCTCACTAAAGTATGCAGACTGCATCTGGCCTCAAACTTGTGATCCTCCTGCCTCTGACTCCTGAGTTGCTGGGATGATAGGCATGTGTCACTGTGCCTGACTAGGCTAGGGATGTTTTAAGGGCAGTTTCGAAGGGGTGAAGCAAGTCAGGCCATAAAGATGGAGATCTGGGCCTGAGAGACATGTTTGGAGGCATGGCTGGGGCTCAGAGTTGGGCAGAAAGAAAGGGTTCATGTGAGCCCAAGGCCAGGTGGAGTAGACCTGGAGAGGTCATGGGTTCCCTGACCCAGGCAGTGTGACACACAGCCGGGCACTGATTCTGGGGTTGCGGGGAAGGAGGGTGGGTGGGAGATCAAGGCTTGGCCCCCTGCCTTTGAGGAGAAACACTGACCCTCCCCGCTGTCTCCTGTTTATGATGTAAGACTGCCAGGGCTGTTCCCTAAGGCCTGGGACATTTCGTTCCCACCTGGCTGAGCTTCCTGGTCGAGTCTAGGGGCTGCATCGCAACCTGTATGTTGGAGGTGGGGACTTCACCCCGTGCCCAGATTTACCCAGCTGACCCTGGAGAGTGGGAGAGGGAACCCTTGTCCGGGCAACTCAGTCCCCGGTCCTTGGAAGCAGGAAGGTCTGGAGAAGCACACATATGCTTGTGGGCTGCCCAGGTTGCCTTGGGACAAGGAAATTGTCCTGTACCAGAGAGGCTCTTTGCTGTGGTTCCATATTTAGGGCTCAGTGCTGTGGCCTCAGTTCACAGGAAGAGAGAGGCCTTTCCCAGGTAGGGTGGGCAGGGGTGGAGGTCTGCTTACTGCTACAGGGAGGGCGGAACATTTGATGGAAGAGGAGCTTTTTAATTTAATTTAATTTTATATTTTATTTTATTTATAAATGTTAGTGGAGCACAGAGTAATAAGTCATTTGCTATATCCATTATGCATCTATTAAATCAGTTTTGTTTACACATTCATCACCTTACATATTTTACAGAACAGTATGAACTAAAGAGGAAAAGAAGAATGTAGGATTTTTAATTAATATGTAGTGATAATCGTATGCAATCATGGGTTTTACTCTCATTGATTATTTTCCTTTCCCCGCTTTTTTCCCATATATTCATATAGTTGCCACCTATATTTTGTGCTTTTCTTCTTGGGAAGAGCTTTCACCAGGCAGGAGCTGGTGGACAGCCTTCTCCTTGCACTGGGGGCACGGTGATGGGCAGGCAGGCATCAGAGCCGGGCCAGGCCTCTTTCTGCTGAGCGCAGAGTGCTGGGAAGCATGGCGACCTTGGGCAGGGAAGGGCAGGCTTTCAGCAGCCTATAGCAGTGAGGCAGAGGGGTTGGCTTCCTCCCCAGTGGAGACCAGCCCTTGCTGCATCAACACAGGGCCCCTGCATCAGAGCATGAATGGGATGGTGTGGGGTGCAGAGAGAGGGTCTGGTTGGCACTCCTGCGTTGCCTGGACTCCCATATAATACTGCTATGCCCTCTGGTCCTGGATCCCCATGGGGGGGCCCGCTGAGTGGGATCTGTGGAAATGAATCCTGCCGGCTCAGTGCCTGCAGGGCTCCGGCAGCCTGTGAGTTCCAGGTGAGCCCTGACCTGCTCCCTGGCTCTGCTCCTTCCAAACCAACATCCTCCCGCCCGGGAAGGACATGCTCGCCAATAGTTTTGGGACATCCTCCCCGCTCCCATGCTAGCCCATGGTTGCAAATTAACAGGAGAACCCTCCTTCCTCCTATCTGCAGGTCAGTGCCCGTTATCTGCAGCCAGGAAGGACTCTCTGGCCATCTCCGGGGATGCCAGGGAGGAGGGCCTGGTTATTTTCCACAACATCAACCTCTAAGAGCCAGGGCTGCTGCTTAAGTACCTGCTATGGATTGACCGTGCATTTATTTAGGCCCTCCCTGAGCCTGTTTATGTTTCATTAAACCCTTTTATTGATCCTCTTAATTTTCCCTTTGCTGATTTACTCTGGGCCTTGACTTCACACCCCTCTCCCCGGGGCTTAGTTTCAGGGTTTCCAACATGTGTGTCTGTACCCTGGGGCCCTGGCCAGTGCCACAGCCTGCAGAAAAGGTCTTCAGCAGCCACCTGTTGCTTCTCACGCCCCTCCCCCCTCCTCCTGCGCTTGTGGAACAGAGGAAGGTCGGACCCCCACCCCCACCTCCATTCTGGATTTGCTTTTTAAATGCTTAAAGCCACGCAATGAATCTTTGATGGTGAAATTTCAGCCACCATTATCTAGTGGTGGAGGTATTTTTGAGCAGGAAGGTCTTTAATCTCCAGTGTGTACGTGGTTCTCTATTTTGCTTTGGCAGAAAGCTGTTGGTTAAATCCACAATCCACTGGGAAGGCTGACAGGTGGGCGCTTTCCACAATGACTGTGGGACCAACTTGGGAAATTTCTGGATGACCTATTTCAACCCTTTCTTCCTCACTCTCCCAGACTGGGTCCTATTTACACTTGGCACAAGGAAAAACAAAACAAAACAAAACAAAAAACCAAACACCTCACTATGTGGCTCTTTTGGCCAACAGGAAAAGGGCAGTGCCTGCCTGCCTTCAGTCACAGGATGGATGTTTTTACTTTTCTGTTCATTAGACCAGGATATAATTTTCCTGGTCCTGCTTTGCTTCTCTGGAGTGGCTACTTATCCCTCCTTCAGAAAGGGGCTTCCAATTACTATTTATCTGAATTATGGGAAAAATTTTAAAAATATTTTATTGAAATATGTTTTGTACTAATTCATCTAGAATCTTTATGTACAGTCATATGCTTCTTAATAACGTTTTGATCAGCAACTGACCACACAGACAACAGTGGTCCCGTAAGATTTTATCACCTTGTGACATCATAGCTGTCTTAATTTGTGTGAACATATTCTGTGATGTTCAGACATCTACAAAATTGCCCAAGGACACATTTTTCAGAACATATATTGGTGGTTAAGTGATACATTATCATACTGATGGTGGAAGGGTGTATGTTAACTTATTTTGCCATTTTGCTAGAACCAGAAATTCTCTGTCTCCTCTCTTCTCTTCTCTCCTCTCCTCTTCTTTTCTCTTCCCTTCCCTTCTCTTCCCTCCCTCCTTCTCTTCCTTTCCCTTTCCCTTTTCTCCCTCCCTCCCTCCCTCTCTCCCCCTCTTTCTTTCTTTCTTTCTTTCTTTCTTTCTTTCTTTCTTTCTTTCTTTCTTTTCTCTGGTACTGGGGATCAAACCCAGGGTCTTGCACATGTGAGGCAAGTGCTCTACCACTGAACGACACCCCCCAGCTTGCTGCTGTTTTTCTAAGGAGTGAAATATATAAAATATTTGGTAAGGAAATTCTCAACACATAGGCTGACCAACCTGTGTTGTCTTTTCTTTCTCCCCCAAAGTTACATAATCCAAATAGAAAGAGACAGACTCCTCCTGGGAGAGGTGGACTGATCCTTAGGGAGGGGCTGGGGGCCTGTCCTGACTCCCTTCCACTTTCTGTGCTTCAGGCCAGGGGATGTGCTATGTGGCTCTTGTCTGTAGTGGGTGCCGACAAGACTCTGACCCTGGCCTCTTGACTGTGGACCCCCTCCTGGGGTCCCACACGGTCTGCACACGGTCCTCACACTGCACTCGGGCTACTCTGGAAACCTCCTGTGCGGCAGCTCTGGGGAATCATTGTAGCCATTTTTTTGTGGCAAATGGTTGTTGTGTGTCTTGTGGGAATGTTTCTCTCATTTACACCAAGTTCCCATTTGGGATGGTGCTGGGCTGCTCCAATATTTCTTTAAGTGTGATCTTTATTGATTCCTGTGGAGGTTTGTTCCTTCAGGTCTGCTCTGAAAATTGCTCCTATTTGGTAGCAGGAGCAGCAACAATAACAACAAACATTCATTGAACTAATAACTCCTATTATTAATTGTTAACATTTGCTGAATGCTTGCTATGGACTGGGCATTGTGCTAGATGTTTTTAAAATGTAATTGGACCTCTGCATCTGTGGATTCAACCAACCATGGATTGAAAACATTGAAAAAAATTGCATCTGTACTGAATTCGTACAGACTTTTTCATATCGTTATTCTCTGAACAATGCAGTACAGCAATTATTTTCAGCATTTGCACTGTAGGAGGTCTGATAAATCATCTAGAAATGATTTCTAAAAAGGGGAGGATGTGTGTAGGTATTTCCATATGCAAACATAGGCTGTTTTCTATAAGGGAAGTGCATCTGCAGATTTTGGAATCCAAGGAGAGTTCTGGAACCCATTCCCCATGGATACAGAGTGAAGAATGCACAACTTTGTTTAAGTTACTTCGCTGTAGGAGGCAGTACCAACATGATCCCCATTCTACTGTAGAGGAACCCAGGCTTAGCAAGATGAAATAACTTTCATTTGACATCAAACTCATATTATTTACCTGCTGTTCTGGGTCCTGGGAACTCAGTGACAGAGAAGCTTGCAATCACATGAGATACATTCAGGCCACCTGTTCCCACATTAGGAGCTAGCGGCCATGAGGGGGTTCCTCCTGGGGCAGTGGGGTCCCATGACACGGAGACCTGCAGCCAGCCAAGGGGACCTCAGCAGGGGGTTACTTCCTGTATTAATGTGGACCTAGATTCTGCTCTTTTTCACTGCTCTGTTATCTGGCATCTCTGCCCCTATCTACCACCTCTGTCCCCAGGTGTGGTCTGTATTCAACATGGTGTGACACTGAGAGGGATTCTGCTGGAATGATAAACTTCTGACAGGGATCCTCTCCTCCTATCCTCCTCTCCTCTCCTCTCCCCTCCCCTCCCCTCTCCTCTTCTCTCCTCTCCTTTCCTCTTCTCTCCTCTCTTTTCCTTTCCTTTCCTTTCCTTTCCTTTCCTTTCCTTTCCTTTCCTTTCCTTTCCTTTCCTGTTTTTGGAGGCTGAGTCTTACTATGTAGTCCCAGCTGGCCTGGAACCCCTCATACAGACCAAACTAGTCTTAAGGTCATGGCGATCCTCCTGCCTCTGCCTCCTTAGGGCTGGCATTACGGGTGTGCGCCACCTTGCTTTGCTAACAATAGCTTTCTTTCACTGAAGCCCAGAGGAACTAAAATCTTTCTTTCTTTCTTTCTTTCTTTCTTTCTTTCTTTCTTTCTTTCTTTCTTTCTTTCTTTATTATACAACCAGAGGTTCACCAGTCAAGGAAAATGAAGGGGTGTGTGTATGCGTTTGTCTCAGGGTTTTGGAGCGCTGAATTTTAAGTAAGTGTAAGTAAATGAAATAACTACAGGTTGCCTTCTATTTCCATATCAGTTTTCACCATCAGAAGGAAAAATGCTGTCATGAGAGAAGTAGCTGTTCCCGAACTCTGGAAAGCATTACCAAGGAACAGTGTGCCACTGGTCTTGGTGTCCTTCGTGAAACTTGAATCCTGATGGAGGGGGAGCCTAACCCCATCAGTGACATCATCCTATCTGGTGATGTGTTGTGTCTCCAGGGCAGGGGAAAGGAATGGAGCCAGTGGCCTTAGCAGGCACCCCATGATGATTAATCTTGACCGTCAGTTTGACTTTTACTCATAGTAGATCATTTCTTTGTACATTTTGTGACTTCAGATTCTCAAATAATCTTTACCAGAGCTTTGTTTCTGGAATCTTGTGTGAGATAGATGAAGGACATATCTCTCAAAAAAGACTTCCACAAGCTGGGCACCATGATGCTGTCCTGTAATCCCAGGGATTTAGGAGGCCAAGGCAGGAGGATCACAAATTTGAGGCCAGAGGCAGCCAGTGCAACTTGGTAAGACCCTGTCTCAACATAAAAAATAAAAAATAAAAAAGGGGTTGGGAGTATGGCTCTGTGGTAGAACACTTGCCTAGCATGCATTAGGTCCTGGGTTCAACCCCCCTGTACTGAAAAAAACATATATGATACTTGTACTATTGAAAGGAGTATAGTATTGAAATTATATATATATATATATATATATATATATATATATATATATATATATATGTATATATATACACACATATACATCTATATATATATATACATATATATAAATATAAATAATATATATGTATATACAGATAATGTGCAATGGTCAAATCAGGATAATTAGCATTTTCATATATCTTCAGAAAATATGATTTCTATGCATTGGGAACTTTTAAAAAAATTTTTAATGTACATCATAATGTGATTCATTTTGACATGCTTTTCATTGTGACAATTTTCATATATGCAATTTGATAAACATTATTCATATAGGTTACCCCTTACCCTCCCCTATGTTTCCCCCCTCCCCCCTTCCCATCTAAGTTTATGCATTGGGAACTTTTGAACTCTCCTCTTTTAGTTATTTTGAAATATAACTAATATAGGCAGACTATAATTGTCCTATTGCGCTATATAACATCAGAACTACTTCCCCCCACCTCTGTTTCTTGGTACTCATATCCACCCTTTCACTATCCTTTCTCTCTTTCCTTTTCCTAGCCTCTAGGGACCTCTATTCTACTATGTTCTATGTGATCAACTTGTTTTATCTCCTGCAAATGAGAACATATCATATTTGCCTTTCTGTGCTTGGCTTATTTTGTTTAATACAATGTCCTTCAGTTACACCCATGTTACTGCAAATGACAGGATTTCCTTCTTTTCTATGGCTGAATAACATTCCACTATGTATGTGTACCACACTAAGAAGTCCATTCATCTGTTGATAGACATCTTGGTTGATTCCATATCATGGCTTTTGTGAATTGTACAATAATAAACAGGACCTGTAGATGTCTCTTGGATGTGATGATTTTATTTCTTTTAGATATATACCCACTATTGGGATTGCTGGATCATACTTTTTTTCCTGAGGAATGTCCATATTGTTATATATAATGGTTATATTAATTTATATTCCTGCCAACAGGGTATAAAGAGTTTCCCTTTCTCTGCATCCTCATATTTGTTAGTTTTTGTGTTTTTGAAAATATCCATTCTCTTCTCTTCTTTCTCTTCTCCTCCCCTCTCTTCTCCTCCCCATCCCTCCCTTCCTCTTTTCTCTCCTCTCCTCTTGTCTCCTCTTCTCATTTTTTCATAGAGGTGGGGATCAAATCCAGATTCTCATGAATGCTAGGTAGGCAAGTGTTCTACCACTGAGCCCCATGCCCAGTGATAATAGCCATTCTTATTAGAATGATATATTAGAATGATATTAAAATGATATAATTAGAATGATATATTAGGTGATATCTCACTTGATTTTATTTGCATTTCTCTGATGATTAGCAGTCCTAAGGATTTTTTCATAAATTTGTTCCCCATTTGTATATCTTCTTTTGAGAAATGTCTATTTGGGTTATTTACCCATTTTAATTGAATTATTATTATCATTACTATCAGTTTTTACTATTGACTGTTCAGTTTCTTTATATATTTCTGGGTATTAACCATTTTTCAGATTAATAGTTTGCAATAATTTTCTGCCATTCTGTGGATTGTCTCTTGGCTTGGTGTAGAAGCTTTTTGGACAGAGATAGTCCCATTTGTCCAGTTTTGCTTTTGTTACTCATGCTTTTGGGGTCCTGTCTAAAAATATTTGCTTATCTCAGTGTCTTGAAGCATTTCCCTATGTTTTCTTCTAGTTTTATGGTTTCAGGTCTCACATTTAGGGCCTTGATCCATTTTGAGTTGATTTTTGTATATGGACAGAAATAGGGATCTGTTTTCATTCTTCTGCATATATATATAGTTTTCTCAGCACCATTTGTTGAAGAGACCACCCTTTCTCCGATGTATATGCCTGGTACCTTTGTTCTAAATCAGTTTCTATAAATGTGTGGATTAATTTCTGGATTTTCTATTGTGTTCCATTGGTCTATGATTCTGTTTTTATGCCAGTAGTTTTTATGGTTTTTTGATTTGTAGTATGTTTTGTAGTCTGGTATTGTGATGCCTTTAGGTTTTTTTTTTTTTTTTTTTTTTTTTTTTTTTTTTTTTTTTTTTTTTTTTTTTTTTTTTTTTTTTTTTTTTTTTTTTTTTTTTTTTTTTTTTTTTTTTTTTTTTTTTTTTTTTTTTTTTTTTTTTTTTTTTTTTTTTTTTTTTTTTTTTTTTTTTTTTTTTTTTTTTTTTT
>VMDO01011890.1:0-46677 GCA_007922755.1 Pedetes capensis | reverse complement strand
TTTTTATGATTAGTTTTTCTATTTCTGTGAAGAATTCCATTTATATTTTGATGAGGATTGCATTGAACCTGTAGATTACTTTGGATAGTGTGCACATTTAAAAAATATTAATTTTTCCAATCCATAATTAAGGGATATCTTTCCATTTCTGTCTGTCCTTTATGATTTCTTTCATCAGTTTGTTTTTAATGGTGTTGGGGATTGAATCCAGGACTTTGCACATAATAGGCAGGTGCTTTGCTAGCAACTTATACTCCCAGCCCTCCCAGTGTTTTATAATTTTCTTTTTTAAAAAATTGAGCTATAAATGTTAGTAGGGTAAAAGGGAGATGGGTCATCATACCACAGAGACATCTGCATCTCCATCTTAAATGCAGCACTTTTCACAATAGCAAGGATATGGAATCAACCAAAGTGTTCATCAACTAAAGAATGGATTAAAAAAAAAAAAACTATGGTACATATACACAATGGAATACTATTCAGCAATCAAAAAAAAAAAAAAAGAAATAATGCCATTTGCAGCAAAATGGATGGAATTGGAGAAAATTATTTTAAGTGAATGAACACAAGCTTAGAAAGAGAAATACCACATGTTCTCACTCATGTGGGAGATGAATCAAAATTATAAGAAGGAAAAAATCCTTTACAGAGGTTGGAACATAATAATAAAAAAAGCTAAGATGGTCTAGAAAATTCATGGAGTAGTTCTAACAATGTAAAAAGAAAGTTCACTACAGAAAAAGTTTCTATCTTAAACAGAACTGGAACCCAAGGATATATAGAAAAATATTACCATAGAAGACAAGCAAATGGAAGAGAAGTCTTTGGTGGGGGGCTTGGGATGGGGGGAGGAAGTGCACAAGAGGGTAAGGGGGAACTTATATGTATAATGTATAACAAAATGCATATATGGAAATGTCATAATGAAAAGCATGTCAGAATGAATCACATTAAGGTGTACATTAAAAATTTCCAATAAAAAATGTTAGTAGGGTACAGAGCAATAAGTAATTTGCTATACCCATTATGGCCTGCAGCCATACCACAGTGGTATCCGATCCCATCAGATCTCGGAAGCTAAGCAGGGTTGGGCCTGGTTAGTACTTGGATGGGAGACTGCCTGAGAACACCTGGTCCTGTGGGCTTGGGAGAAGGATCTGGCAGCCCACTCTCTGCCCCCCCCAAAACCCAAGCGGTCATTGAAAACTCTATGAATAGCAGAGAAACACTGACAATAGTGTTTCGCCTGTTGTATGTAGGGTTACTATGAGTTGGACACCGACTTAAGGGCATCTAACAACAACAACAGCATATCCAACTGTTCAATCAATTTTGCTTACACATTCATCATATTACATATTTTACAGTTTGCCATACTGTGGGGGCTTATGTGTTGCTATGATGCTGAAAGCTATGCCACCAGTATTTCAGATATCAGCAGGGCCACCCATAATGGACAGGTTTCAGCTGAACTTCCAGACTATGAGTAGGGAGAAGGACCTGGAAGCCCCCTCCTGAAACAATTAGCCATTGAAAACCCTATGAATACCAGAGAAACACTGTCAGATACAGTGATGGAAAATGAGCTCCTTTGGTTGGAATGCCCTCCAAAGACAACTGGGAAGAGTTGCCTCCTCAAAGAAGAGTCTACCTTAATGATTGGAATGGAATAAAGCACCAGGACCTCAACTTGCTGATATGACATGACTCAAAATGAGGCATCTGTAAACATCCATTAATAATTGGAATGTGGAATGTATGTAATATTAATCTAGGAAAATTAGAAATTGTCAAAAGAGAAATAGAACATATAAACATTGATATTCTAGGCATCAATGAGCTAAACTGGACTGGCATGGGTAATTTTGAATTAGATAATGATATGGCCTATTATGTTGGGAATGACAGATTAAAGAGAAGTGGGGTTACATTCATCATCAAAAAAGACATGTTAAGATCTGTCTTGAAGTACAATGCTGTCAGCAACAGAGTAATGTCTATATGTCTAAAAGGATAGCTGGTTAATATGACTATTATTCAAATTTATGCACTCACTCTAAGGCTACAAATGAAGATATGGAAGATTTTTACTACCTTCTGCAATCTGAAATAGTTTGAACATGTAATCAGGATGTACTGATAATTAATGGTAACAGGATGCAAAAGTTGGAAACAAAAAAGAAAGCTCAGTAGTTGGAAAATATGGCCTTAGTGACAGAAACAATGCTGGAGATTGTATGATAGAATTTTGTCAGACCAATGACCTTTTCATAGCAAATACATTTTTTCACCAATATAAATGGAGACTGTACACATGGACTTTACCAGATGGAACGTACAGGAACCAAATTGACTACATTTGTGGAAAGAGACACTGGAAAAGCTCAATATCAAAAGTTAGAATGAGACCAGGTGCTGATTTTGGATCAGACCATAAACTGCTCATATGTAGGCTCAAACTTAAATTGAAGAAAATTAGAACAAGTGTATGAGATCCAAGATATGACCTTGAGTATATCCCACCTGAGTTCAGAGACAATCTCAAGAATGGGTTTGATGTGTTAGACACTAATGATCGAAGACCAGATGAGTAATGGCATGACATCAAGGACATCATTCATGAGGAAAGTTAAAGGTTATTAAAAAGACAGGAAAAAAAGAAAAGACCAAATTTCACGTCAAAAGAGACTCTGAAACATGCCCTTGAATGCTGAGAAGCTAAACTAAAAGGAAGACATGACAAAGTTAAAGAACTAAACAGAAGATTTCAAAAGGCAGCTCAAGAAGACAAAATCAAATATTATAATGACATGTGCAAAGAGCTGGAGATAGAAAACCAAAAGGGAAGAATGTGGTCTGTTTTTCTCAAGCTTAAGGAATTCAAGGAAAAATTCAAACCTTGAGTGGCAATAGTGAAGGATTCCACAGGGAAAATATTAAACAACACAGGAAACATCAAAAGAAGATGGAAGGAATACACAGAGTCATTATACCAAAAAGAATTGGTAGATGACAAACCATTTCCAGAGGTTGCATATGATCAGGAACCAGTGGTACTGAAGGATGAAGTGGAAGGTACCTTGAGGGAACTGGAAAAACACAAGGCTCCAGGAATTGATGGAATATCAGTAGAGATGTTTCAACAAACAGATGCAGTATTGGAGGTGCCAACTTGTTTATGCAAGGAGGTTTGGAAAACAGCTACCTAGCCAACTGACTGAAAGAGATCCATATTTTTTTGTGCCTATTCGCAAGAAAGGGGATCCAACTGAACGTGGAAATTTTTGAATGATATCACTAATATCACACACAAGTAAAATTTTGTTAAACATCATTCAAAAGTGACTCCAGCAGTATATAGACAGGGAACTGGCAGAAAATCAAGTTGGATTCAGAAGAGGGCATAAACCAAGGACATCATTGCTGATTTCTGATGCATATTAGCTGAAAGCAGAGAATACAAGACAGATGTCTATCTACGTTTTAGGCATTTGTGCAGATCACGACAAATTATGGATAATATTGCAAAGCATGGGAATACCAGAGCACTTATACTCATGAGGAATGTATACATGGACCAGGAGGCAGTCATTTAAACAGAACAAGGAAAACACTGCCTAGTATAAAGTCAATAAAGGTGTGAGTCAGGGCTATATCCTTTCACCATACCTCTTCAATTTCTATGCTGAGCAAAAAAATCCAAGAAGCTGGACTTTATGAAGAAGAACAGCATCAGGATTGGAGGAAGACTCATTAACAACCTGTATTATGCAGATAACACAACTCTGCTTGCTGAAAATGAAGAGGATTTGAAATATTTATTGCTGAAAATCAAAGAATACAGTCTTCAGTATATATTGTGCCTCAACATCAGTAAAACAAATATCTTTATGACTGGGTCAGCACACAGCTTCATGATAAATGGAGAAAAGATTGAGGTTGTCCAAGATTTTGCTTTACTTGGTTCTACAATCATCACTCATAGAAGCAGCAGTCAAGAAATCAAAAGATGCACTGCACTTGGAAAATCTGTTGCAAAAGACCTCTTTAAACTCTGGAAAAGTAACAATACTACATTGAAGACAAAGGTGCACTTCGTTCATGCCATGGTATTTTCAGTTGCATCATATGGTTGTGAAAGCTGGATGCTGAATAAGGAAGATGGGAGAAGAATTGATGTTTTTGAATAATGGTACTGGAGATAAATATTGACTATACCATGGACTGCCAAAAGAACCAATAGATTTGTCCTAGAAGAAGTGCAACCAAAGTGCTCCTTGGAAGCAAGGATGGCTAGAATGTGTCTTATGTATTTTTGACTTGTTGTCAGGAGGAACCAATCCCTGGAGAAGGACATCATGTTTGGGAGAGTGGCAGGTCAATGCAAAAAAGGAAGACCCTCAACTAGATGGATTGACACAGCGTCTGCAACAATGGGCTTAAACATCAAAAAGGTCATGTGCCTGGCACAAGGGAATGTTTCTTCCTTTTCTTTTTTCTTTTCTTTCTTTCTTTCTTTCTTTTTTTTGTACATTAGATTGCTATGGGTTGGACTTGAGGGCACCTAACAACAACAACAACAACAACTTCCACATATGAGTGAAAACGTGGTATTTCTCTTTTTGAGACTGAGTTATTTAGATTAATATGATGATCTGTAAATCCATCCATTTTCCTGCAAATGATGTAAGTTCACTTTTCTTTATGGCTGAATAATATTCTATTGTGTATTGTTGTATATTGTTGTTAGGTGCTGTCCAGTTGTTCCAACTCATAGTGACCCTATGTTCCACAAAAAGAAACACTCTCCAACATTGTGCCATGCTTAGCACTACGTCAGTGCTTCTCTGCCATTCATAGGGTTTTCGGTGGCTGATTGTATGGGGGCAGACTGTCGTGTCCTTTTTCCATTTTTGCGTTGCTGGAGATGGAACACAGGGCCTCAGAGCATGCACAGAAAGCACTCTACCAACTGAAGTAAAACCCAGCCTCTACTGTATATACATACCACACCTTAAAAATCCATTCATCTGTTGACGTACATCTGGGTTGATTCCTTATCCTTCAAATTGTGAAGAGTGTTGCAATAAACATGGAAGTGCAGGTGTCACTGTGGTATGATGGCTTAGATTCCTTTGAGTATACCCCCAGGAGTGGTACAGCTGAATCACATGGTAGTTCTATTTTTATTTTCTGAGGTAGCTCCATACTGATTTCCATAAAGGATGTACTAGTTTATAGACCCACCAGGGGCATAAAAGATATCCTTTTTCTCCACATCCTCACCAGCTTTTTTTGCTTAAACTTCCTTCTTACTACTGCTTCTGCTATATAACTCAGGTCTTTGTATGTTGTAGTTCCATTTTCTCTTGTGTCAAGAAAATTTTAAATTTCTTTTTTGATTTCTTCATTGACCCAATGGTAATTCAAGAGTATGTTGTTTGGTTTTCACATATTCATATAATATCTGAAGTTCCTCTTGTTATTGACTTCTAGTTTTATTCATTGTGATCAGAAAAGATACATGCTATGGTAATGATTTTTTTTTTGAATTTGTTGAGGTTTGGTCTATAGTGGAGAATGTTCCATGTACTGATGATAAGAAAGTGAATCCTTTAGAAATATTCTGTAAATGTCTGTTTGGTCCCTTTGGTCTATACTTTAGTTAACTCCAAAGTCTGTTGATTTTTTTTTTTTTTTGTCTGTCCATTGGTGAAAGTGGCATGTTGAAGCCCTCAGCTATTATTATATTGGATTCTGTTTCTCTCTGTAGACCTAATAATATTTGGTATGTATTATTGGCCCCTCCAGCATGGGGTATACCAGGGAAATCTGCTATTAGTCTAATGGGGGTTCCCTTAAATGTGACATTGAGGTTTTTCCTGCTGTTTTTAGAATTATCCCACTGTCTTGGACTATTGACAGTCTCATATGCTTTAATATGTTGTAGTGAGGACCTTTTCTCATTCAAATCTATTTGGGATCTTTGGGACCTCCTGGTCCTGGATGTCCATGCCTTTGCCATGAGTAGAGAAACTTTCGGCTTATTTTATTTTATTTTATTTTTTGGCGGTACTGGGGGTTGAACCCAGGGCCTCACACTTGCATGCTCTGCAAGTGCTGGACCACTGAGCTGCACCCTCAGCCCATGTTTTACTTTTTGAGACAAGGTCTCGCTAAATTATGCAGACTGCCTCTGGTCTCGAACTTGTGAACCTCCTGCCTCTGCCTCCCAAGATGCTGGGATTATAGGCGTGCATTACTCCGCCTGGTGGCTCTGCTTATTTTTTAAGAATAGGTTTTTTATTCCTTTTCTTCTTTTTTTTTTTTTGAATATTTTTTTCATTGAATAACATCCCATTTCCTTCACTCTCTCTTCTTTTGTTTGACATAGATTTCAAAAGACCTGTCTTCAAGTTCAGAATTTCTTCCTCTTAATCTAGGGTGTTGTTGAGGATCTCACTTTAATTTTTAATTTGACTATTGAATTCTTCAGTTGTAAGATTTCTGTTTGCTTCTTTTTTATAATCTCTATCTTTTTACTGAATTTCTCATTCATATTATGAATTGTTTTCCTAATTTCATTGAGTTGTCTGTCTGTGTTCTCTTCTAACTCATTGAGTTTCCTGAGGATCATTCTTTTGAATTCTTTACCAGGCATTTTTTCATTATTCTATTTTTGGGGGAATGTTGCTGGAGAGTTATTGGTGTTCCTTTGGCGGCATCATGTTACCTTGCTTTTCATGCTTCTTGTGTTACCACATTGGTATTTGCAAAGCTTGTGGATCTGTTATCTTTACACTTTTATAAGGTAGCTTTCATAATAAAATCTTTTCTCCTGAAGATGTGCCTTAGAGTATCGGTTTGGTAGACTATGTTGGCTTTGGTTCCAGTTGGGTGCAGTGAAGTCTTCTGATAGCTTCCTCAGCTGTTATCAATGACTCTGGGCATGGTGCATGTGGCAGTAGGTTGTAGATCCTGTCCATTTCTGAGGGTCATGAAAGGGAGGGATGGGGACCACTCTAGTGGCCCAGGTAGATGTGGTGAACCTAGCAGTAGGGATTGGATGCCCGCTGTGTGGCTACTCTAGCAATGGGAATTGCGGTGCTGGAGGTCAGGGGTGTGGTGGTTATTTCCTCAGGCACTGTTGGGGTGATCTCTGCTGTTACTTGGGGCCTCCAGAAATGGCAACAATAGCACTGGGGTTGTGGAGCATGGGGAATGCGTCCCTAGGACCTGGAGGGGCAAAGCACTACTGGTGGTGAGAACTTCCAGCAGTGGTGGGGGTGTTGCTGGGATTGTGAATCAGGGGTGACATGTCTCCGGTGTTGCCGGGATTGTGAATCACGGGTGACATGTCTCCAGTCCGCACTTGGGTAAATGTCAGTGGTAGGGGGAGCTTTTGCTGGCTAGAGGGAGAATGCCAGTTAGTGGCCCTCAGTGGGTGAGTGCTCAAGCATGGAGAAGAAAGCACTGTTGGGAGCAGGGAACTGGTGGGAGGTATTTCCTCTGGCCACTGGTGGCATAGGTAGCTGGCAGTGGTGGCAGCAGCAGGGGTGCACGGTATTCATGCTGTCAGGCCCAGTGGGGTAATTAGTAGCCAGCAGTGGCAGTGGTGCTGGAAGTTGGGGACATGGAGTATGCACCCTCAGGCCCAGTAGTGGCATGGGCACCATCAGCACCAGTGGGAGGCAGAGGAAGAGTGGAGGGGATCAGGACCCAGGTCCCAGGGGCCCAGCACCTTGGTTTCTCAGGTTTTGGGGCAGAACTCCCCACTGTGCTGAACCACTTGTCCCCTGTTGAGCAGAGGACTCGTGTGCTTGGGGGCTGGTGTCCCCATTGCCCTGCTGCATCTGGCTGGGTTTGCAAAGCTGCAGCAAGCCAGTGATGACCATGGAACTTTCTAGGGGCTGGGATTGCTGGCATCTGTGGCGAGGGGTCTTTTGGGACTTTCCTGCTACCCATTTCCCCTGGAATGGGGGTGAGAGTGTGGATGGTGTGTGTTCCCCATCGCCAGGAAGCTGGGTTGTGGTTCCCAGGGTGCTCTGTCCCTCTGTGCTGGTGTCCTTTGCTGAGTTCCTTTGCTCTTCGTTGGCCACTCAGCTCAAATGCAATAGTTCATTTGTCATTTTTGCTCTTCTCTGTGGAGGAAATAAGCCCTGGACACCTCTATTTGGCCATCTTGGAATCCCCGATTTTGGTTATTTTTTGGCTCTTTGCATTTGCACGTCCACTTTAGAATGAGCTTATTAATTTCCATGGAAACACTTGCTAGGATTTTGACTGGGACTAGGAATCCATTTAGAAAGAATAGACATGTTTATAATGTTAGGATTTCTGATAATGTATCCGACTCCAGAGTGTTTGCTTTTGCCAAGTCCCCTGAGGCATCATTAGCTGAGAACCAAGTTGTATGCTACTTTTTTTTTTTTTTTTTTTTTTTTTTTTTTTTTTTTTTTTTTTTTTTTTTTTTTTTTTTTTTTTTTTTTTTTTTAGCTTGGTGTGTGTGTGTGGGTCCCAGACCAACTTGTGTTATATAAATTTGAGCTCCATATCTATGTGAAGGCAGGTTTGTGATCATGAATTCCCAGGGAAACATTTCTTTATCTACCAACTTATTTATTTATTTCCCACATTAAGTCTAAACTAAGATTTAAAAAAATTTTTTTTCTAGTTCCTACTTTCTCTCGTCATTAGATTCACTCTGAGTGAGCATCAAGTCCCAGTCCCTCTAGGTTTTGGTACCTCATACTCCTCCCTTGCGCCATACTCCTGATCAGGTTGTCACAGATGGAGCTCGGGTCTTTTTTGTCCTCTGGGGAGTTTCATTTCCTTCCTTAGGGCTCTGTCATGATTGAAATGGTTACTTATATTTACCCAGCATTTCTTGGTGTTTATGCCAGAAGGTGCCTTCAGCTGTACCACTGTGGCATCCCATCCTGTCAGATCTCAGAAGCTAAGCAGGGTTAGGCCTGGTTAGTACTTGGATGGGAGACTGCCTGGGAACACCAGATACTGTAGGCTTTGGAGAAGGACTCAGCAACCAGCTCCCAAAAATCAGTCTGCCATTGAAAGCCCTATGAATAGCAGAGAAGCACTGACAATAGTGTTTTGCCTGTTGTACGTAGGGTCGCTATGAGTCAGACATTGACTTGATGGCATCTAACAACAACAACAACAACAACAACAGCAACATACCTGGAGGCAGTCAAGATTCCAGAAAGACTGGCACTGTTTCTTTTGAGTACTAACAGTATAAACACAAAGGTAGGCCCCTTTTTCTTACTGGGATTTTAAATTTTTCTTTGCTTATCAGAACTTACCTTCTCAGCTCTGAATATAACATGGCCAAGAGGAGACGTGGGCCAATGGGCAGGGCAAGGAAGTGGATGGAAAACCCGTGAGAGAAACGCAATTAGATACCAAGGGTGTAGGATGAGGAGCGTGATTGGCTATCAAGAGTGCGGGATGCTGGATAAACTGGCTTAGCCGGAGTCTTTGCTAATAGTCGACTCAGAAGGACAGGACATCTGGCCTAGTTGAGGAGAGGCCTCAGAGGAAGTTCACTAAATTTTGGTCAAGGTGGGGGTTCTTGTCAGGGTCCCTGACCTCATGGAGGTATGAGCTGATGGTAGGCACAAGATGGTCTTGGTGCCACCTTGAAATCCCTGCTGTGGCCTTGTCGTTGTGCCCTGACATCAGGTCCCAGGGTTATCATTGAGGGGTATTTTGCGATTTTCCATTGTCTCCTCCTGGAGAGATCAGCCCTGTACTTGTCACTCACCATTCTTTGTGGTGGGGAAAGCACAGGAGATTGATATTACACTAAGACAAAACAAACCCCAACCTTAACCACCCTGCCTGCAGATTATTCACCACCTAATCCTACTTCTCCCTGAAAATCTTCCAAAGATGTCCTGCTGTTTCCCTCATCACCTGTGCGTAGGCCGTGCCTTTCCTGGGAGGTGGAAGCCATTAACTTCATCCTGCTTGGTCTTCTGTGGACTCCCAGAGGGCCCTTTCAACGTTCATCCCTTGCCAGTTGCTGACTTAGTCACCAAACACCCCAGATGCCCAGAAAATATACCTGCTTTTTTCTTCCCAAGGCTGGTAGCTTCTGCCCAGCCCCATCTGCTGCAGGAAGCAGCCCACTCATTCCTTGTACCAGGGTAGGGAAGCAAAAACCGCAGTCAGTCACCCCTCAGTGCCAGCCAGAGGACCCCACAGTGCCCACACACCTCTGGCACCTCTCTGTGCAAAGGTGCTCAAGGTCCCTTGGGAGGCCTCGGTTATCTGGAGTAAGAACATAGATGCCATTAACCATTCACACCTCAGGTAGAAAGAGTCTCTGGTCTAGGGGGAGGGCACCTTGAGGGAGTAGATGTGACACAGCCAAGGTTGAGGAGGCCTGGCATGGCCTGGCATGCGTGTGTGCTCATGTGCACCACCCTGCCAGGTGCAGGTGAGGCCACCTCTTGTTACTCTATGGAGTTGGAGAAGCAGGTGAGGGATGTAGTGTGATTTCAGCCATTCAGCATGTTGGTCACTTTTCATTGCTGTGACAAAACACCTGAGGAAACAACTTGGAGGAGGGAAGATTTCTTTGAGCTTAGGGTTTCACAGATTTTAGTCCCTGGTCACTCGGTTCCTTTGCTTCTGGTGAGGCAGAATGTCATGTGTCAGACACGGAGTTGTTTTCTTAGGGCCCTGGGGATGGAACCCAGGGCCTGTGTGTGCTAGGCAAGCGCTCTAGCGCTGACCTGTGTTTGTAGCCCTAGACAGAATGTCATCATCAGGGAGTGTGAGGTGGGGCCAAGCTGCTCATTTCATGGAAGACATGAGGTTGAGAGAGGCAAGAAGGGGCCAGGGACAAGATTTACCTTTCAAAGGTGTGTCCTCCTGTGGCCTGCTTCCTCTAAGCAGGCCCACTTCCTAAGAGCCCACTCAGCTGTGAGCTCATCAGTGGAGCAATCCATTGATGAAGTTAGCCCTCTCCTGATCCAATCACCTCTTAAGAGCACCACCAGCTGGGGCCCAAGCCTTCAACCCACGAAGCTGTTGGAGACATGCTCAATATTGATAATAAAGGCATTGTAGAATTAGGGTTTTAAGTTTTGTCTCAGCAAGGCAAATTTCTCTTTGCAAAGAGGGTGCGAGCTTTGAGTCTAGTTAGCAAGCAAGCACATAGAGGGGGTTCTGTCTGGTCCTTTATTTCCTAATGTGACATGTATGACTGGGTCTCATCCTATTGCTTAGGGCTTTGACCTCATGATCTTGGCTAGACCTAGTTGGTTAATAGAAGAAGGGAGGGGTCTTAGGTTTAGGGGGTGTTAGTATGTGAGGGAGCTGCCTTAGAAAGCCAGGAAGCTGGAAAGAACAAAGAAAACTTTATGGGCAAGTCTGGCCATGTGCAGGAAAGATAAGGAGGGTTGGAGAAGTCCAGAGAACAAAGGGCCTTGCGGATATGATAGCTGGTGTGAGAACACTTTGTAAGAAAAGATTATTTATGTTCCCACAAGCCTTTTTTGGGGACACTTCATGTCCAAACCATGCCACTCAGGAACCCTGTGAGTGGCTTCTCTGTGCCTGGCCCTGGGCACTTGCTACAGTCAGGAGGAGGTCAGGGTCATGGCCCTGAGATGGCTCATGGTCTACACTGGAGCAGGAAATGGATAAGCAGACAAGGACAGGCATGGCAGCTGACCGAGACCTTGCAGGGAGCAGGAGGGAATAGTTTCACCTGAGTGGGGCAAAGGAACTTGGCCTCTGAACGGAGACCTTAGGCTGTGTGGCGTTTGCCAGGCAGGGGGAGGCACGCGTGCAAAGGGCTTTCTCATGGAGGGAGCAACCTGAGGAAAGTGGCAGTGTGGTTTACTCTATGTATGAAGGGCTGAGATCTGAGACAAGGCCTTGGAGTCTCAGCCAAGGAATTCAGTCTTGGTCACTCTGAAAGTGGGGACCTGGAACCCAGCATCTTCGGCAGCTTGGTTCAGGATTCTGTCCCAAGGGCACAAGCTGGCTCATGAGAAGGAGGGAGGTTTTTTCAAAATGGAAATGATCCACAAATGGAAAAAGCCCTGTGGGGGGAGCTGGGGCTTTTTAAGGCTTCAGGGGACTTTTGGGTTTGGTTTTAGGACTTTTCTTTTTGATCAAATGAAGAACTCTGCTTTTGGAAGAGCTGTGTGTGTGTGATCTTAAAGGTTAAATGGTGCCGAGTGGCCCCTTCTAGAAACAAATGATTCATTTCTTTCTTTATACAGAGCAGGTGCAGAGAAGGTGTTTACCCTGAAGGACGTGCGACCCTAAATATAGGTTTGCTTAATGAAGGATGAATCTTGTTAAGTAATGAAGGGTACATTTTAGATTCTATAATTCCTGAAGCCTCAGCCCTTCTCCACAGGGGCCCTGTAAGCATAGTGGGGCTTGTGGGGAGAAAAGAAATGATTTTCATTTTGCTTAACTATTTCTGTGCCATACCTGGAGGAAGCTTTCCTCACACCTGTTTCTGCGATGCAAATGAATTCATATAAGCTTGACATAGGACTAAGTCAGTAAGACCAGCTGGCTCAGACTCTCCCAGTGCTGAGGCTTGAAGCCGTGTGGAGGGGAGGAGAGGCATGCTTTCCCACAGTGAAGAGGAAGCCTCAGCAACAAAGAAAACCTTAAGGGACAAAAACCAGAACAGAACTGAAAACCCTGTAAAAGGGCTTCAATTTTGGAATTATAAGGGGTAGTCTGGTGGCGCAAAGAACAAACACTTTGCACAGCATTAGTAACTTGAAGTTACGAGCACAGCTGTGATGAAGCTAGGAAGACAGTTCTCACTGTGGTTAAAAAAGCAAAAGGAATGGGCAAAGCAGGTAGCCTCCTGGATCAGGTGTTTTTTCTTTGGATCAGATTTTTAGTTCTGATGCAACAGATGTGTACTCTCAAAAGCCTGCTTTTTCCTTCCTTGTGCTGAGGATGGAACCCAGGGCCTCTTGCATGCTATACAAGGGCTCTGCCACTGAGCTGCACCCCCAACCAACATCTATTTTAAAGGGAAAGCTTGAGCCTCAGAGCTTAAGGGTGTGAGAGGTGGCCACCAGTGACACTTGGGTATGCGTGCTGCCTGCGGAATTACCCCTGTGGCTGTTAGGTCGCCACTGTTTTTATTACGATCTAATCACTGTGATTCCTAGGTTTTGAGTAGTCTGTCTTTCCTGTCTCCTATTTTTTTTTTTTATACAGTTGAATTAAATGAAATTTTTCGTGTGTGCAAGCATGCCCTTAGGTGTTATTCTAGCTGCTCCTTGTTGGGGCCCAAGCACCTAACATATATTATCTAATTTAATCTTCACAGTAGTCCATCTGGGCACGGTGGTGTATGCCTCTAATTCCAGTAACTCGGGAGGCAGAGGCAGGAGGTTTTTGAGTTCAAGGCAAGAGTCAGCCTGCATAACTTAGGGAGACCCTGTCTCAAGATTAAAAAAACAATGGGCTGGGAGTGCAGCTCAGTGGTAGAACTCTTGAAGTGTGTGCAAGGCCCTGGTTTCAACCCCCAAGCACTACAATGTACACACAGAACACCCCCCCCCCCGCCCCAAACCATATTAGTCCTCTCAGTGGGGTGGATCTGTGTGCTACAGATGATGGACCAGCGGAGATGTTAGGGAACGTGCCTGAATGGCTTAGGATGCAGGTGGCCCACGCTCTTGCTACTCCTCAGATCTGGGGCCAAGGTGCTGAATTGGGATAAATTGGTTCAAATGACATCAGCACAGTTTCGCTGCCCACCATTGTTTTGTGCTTACGATGTCCTCTTGGCACTCAGTGTGTGCTGGGGCAGGCTTGCACTGGCTCATGAGAGCTGCTCATTAACTGTTCAGGAATTTTTTTTTTTTTTCTCCCCGTTACTGGGGGTTGAACCCAGGGAACCCAGGGCCTTGAGCTTGCATGCTCTGCAAGTTCTGGACCACTGAGCTGTACCCCCAGCCCATGTTTTTATTTTTTGAGACAGGGTCTCGCTAAATTACGCAGACTGCCTCTGGTCTTGAACTTGCGATCCTCATGCCTCTGCTTCCTGAGTCACTGGCATTACAGGCATGCACCACCATGCCCGGCCTGTTCAGGAATTCTTTAAGTCTGCTGTTACATTAGACCATTATTAATAATTGAAAATATAAACTACAATTACATAAACTATATTTCAAAAAGATAAATACTCATAGCTCATGTGGTGCTAATTATTTTAGTGCTATGTACACTTTGGAGGTTATTTATATCAACTGTAACTGTGGGGTAGAAATACCCCACAGTTTTCTTTTCTTTCTTTGAGGCAGGGTTTTACTATGTGACCCAGACTGGCCTTGAACTCACAGCAATCCTCCTGCCTCAGCTTCCCAAGTGCTGGGACTGCCTGCATGTGCCACCACTCCTGGCTTTCTTCCTTTTCCAAGAAAGTCAGCTTGTACAACTTTACTAGCATGTCATTGCTCAGAACCATGGAGTATGTGGAATATGGGACCCCAAGGGTGTTGTCCTGGCAGGGTGACTTCTGACAGCAGCTTTTCAGGACAGGTGAGCAGATACTACTTTCAGTAGCCAATGTTAAAAAAGAAGTGATAATTATTTCAGCAACATCTTTCCAGGGTGGGTTATACAAACCATGTCTTTCTACACAGGCTACCCCAGCTATGATGTAACACTTCCTAGGTGACTCAGGGACATCATCATGAACCCCTGTGAGTGTGGTTAACAGTGATTAGTGGGGGTTTCTGAGGTCTGGGGTCTGCTGTGTCACTGCTGCATTCCCAGCCCTTAGCACAGTGTCTGCCATGTAGCAGGTGCTTTATAAACATTTCCTGAAAGACAATGTCTTTCAGTCTGTTGGTTCCTTTCCTTCCTAGAAAATGATCTGCAGCAGACAGGTCAAGATGGTGGGTTGATGACAGGCTCTGGAAGACCCAGTGAAACAGGGGACATAGAATAGTGATATAGAGACTTTATACTGAACAGAGAGAAATAGCAAAAAAGAAAAGAGAGATAAGAGAAAAAATTTGTTGTGAGTTGGGCAGACAGTCTCAATTGCATATAAAAAGAGGAAAAGCACCAGCACAGGAGGCCATGGAGGGAGGGAGGCTATGGAGGGAGTGCCGTCAGAGGTGTGGCACAGGCTGCCCCAACAGGAGAGAAGCTCCGACATCTTTGTAGGTAGTTGGGAGCCCCCTGTCCTGCAGAGCAGACTGGTGACAAACAGAGGCTGACCACTGAACAAGGGCTTTGGGGGCACACTGTCACAGTGGGGGAGGGGCACAGCCCTGCGTGTAAGTGCGGTTTGAGAGACAGAGGAATTCTATCTTTTACCTGCCCCACTACCACAGCCTTGGGCACTAGAGGAGCTGTGACCATCAGATGTGTCTGTGAACCAGACTGTCACCAAATTAAATAGGCAAATATTGAGGCGAGCTGCCAGCTGCCCCGAGAAGTTGGTTGCTACTGGGTACACATCAGGAATGTGGAATTCCCAGGTGGCCCACCCTCCACTCTGGTGCTGTGCAGTGGGCTTGGAATGAATGAGCCTGGGAAACTGATTGTGCCTGTGTGGGGCAGAGAGACCCAACTGCATAGTAGGGCAGAGGGATGGACAGAGAGGCCTAGATGGCTTAGGGAGCTGAAGCACCTGGGATCACCCTAAAGCCAGACTAACCTACAAACGAACAGACAGTCATCTGAGTGGGCTCCTAACCCACTCAGAGAAGTGGATCACAGCCAGGCACCCCCCAGACACGTGGTTTCCCCAGTTGCTCACCCATAGCATGGGCTCAGGTCAGTGGGGCAAACAACACAGGCCTAACCAGCTAGGTTCTAACCACCCCAGGGAGAGTTACTTACAACTCTTCCTCAGTTGTTTCTTGAATGCCTTCCAGCCTGGGGGGCTCATTTTCTGGCACTACTGTATTTGACAGTGCCTCTCTGCTATTCATAGGATTTTTAATGGCTAATTGTTTTGGGAGTGGGCTGCTGGGTCCTTCTTCCTAGTCTGTCTTAGTCTGGAAGTTCAGCTGAAATCTGTCCACCACTGGTGGCCCTGCTGGTATCTGAAATACTGGTGGCATAGCTTTTAGCATAATAGCAACACACAAGCCCCTACTTTGTGGCAAGCTATAAACACATGGGGATATATATATATATATATATATATATATATATATATATATATATGGGCTGGGATTTAGCTCAGTTGGTAGAGTGCTGCTCTGCAGTCTCTGAGGTCCCGAGTTTGATTCCCAGCACCACAAAAATGGGAGAAGGACATGGCAACCCATTCCCAAGGCAATCCGGAAACAATCAGCCATTGAAAACCCTATGAGGGTCGCTATGAGTCGGACTTGACTTGACAGCACCTAACAACAGCAACAACAATATATATATGTTTTTGTTATTGTTAGGTGCCATCGAGTCGTGTCTGACTCATAGCGACCCTTATAGGGTTTTCAATGGCTGATTGTTTTTTGGGGATTGCCTTGGGAGTGGATTGTCACACCCTTCTCCCATTTTTGCGGTACTGGGAATCAAACTTGGGACCTCAGAGACTGCAGAGAGGCGCTCTACCAACTGAGCTAAATCCCAGCCCATACACACACACACACACACACACACACACACACACACACATATATATATAAATAATGTATATATATGTATATATATAAATACTGTATATATGTATATATATGTATATGTATAAATAAATGTATAATCATACTTATCTAAGATTGGAGATTACAAGTGGATCCAATGTGAGGGGCAAGGGGACTAGTGGGAGGAAGTGGGTGATGGGGAAGGGAGTAGGGGACAGGGAACAACACAGAGGGGTAAAAAGGGAGAGAATAAAACACAAAATACAGGATGCAACTCTATGAAAATATAAAAACAACAAAACAAAACAAAAAACCATGGTATAACCCATGGCTACTTATGACTGTCATTACATGCTAATTAAAATTCTTACCTTTTAAAAATTTATTTTGTTCTGTAAAATCTTTAAGGAGACAGAAGTGTAAGCAATACCGGTTTGATAGTTGCACAAGGGATATATCAACTGACTCATTACTCTGTACCCCATCAATATGTAAAAATAAAATATTAATAGAAAATGATCTACATGGTTATGTGGTGTATAAGGAGGGCTTGAGCCAAAACTATGGTGGTAGGAATGAGAAAGAGTGTGTGGGAGTGACCAGGCTTTGAATCAACATCAAAGATAGATATGGAAGGTGGAAAATGAAAGATGAAGACTCATTTCATCATTTGTAATTATAAAAATAAAATGTGAAACACAAGATATGGAGACTGTTGTAAGGAAATCCATCACCTACATTTCACAACCATTAACCTTTTACCATATTTGTCTCATCTGCTATATTGAAGTATTTAGTGTTGAAGTGTTAAGTTACAATCTTTGTGACACTTCAACCCTAAATAATTACGCATATGTCTCTAAAAGATTTTCTCATATCACTAATAAGAGTTCGTAGTTATATTTTCCCCATTATCTCCAAAATATTTTATAGACTTTATCCAGACCAGGATTCAAATGAGATCTCCACACTGCCCAGGGAGTGCCCAGGGAGTAACTGTTTTAGGCTTGGCAGGTCAGGAGACAAAACTGAAGAAGACTAAGGATTTTTACATATTGCCTTAAAAAATCCCTAAATCACTTATAGCTCATGGGCCCTGCAAAATCAGATAGTTAGCTGGCCTTGGCTCCAGAGCCCCAATTTCCTGAGCCTGCTCGGGAGGAACTTCTTTCCACAGAGTGAAATGGGACCCTTCTGGCTCAGTCTCCTTTCCTATCTGGCTTCCCCCTGCCTGATCAGTGTATCTCCTTTATAATTTGTTTGCTCACAAATCCTCACCTCAGAGTCTGCTCTGGGAATCCTGACCCAGGACAGTGCGTGATGCTACTGGACTGTTGAGTTGGGAGCTTGGCGGGGGGCACGTGGTGGGCAGGGGCTGAAACCGACCCTCCCTCTGATTCCCAGGGAGACAGGGGAGCTGGATCCTTCTCATGTCTGCAGGCCTCATGAGAACACATGAGTTGGGCTTGGCTGGCTAGGGTCCCCATCTGAAAAATGAACCAGGGGACTCTCGTCACAGGAATGTGCAGAAACACCCAGAGTTGGGGTTCAGTTGGAAGGTGTGGCACACCTCCTAACTAGACCAGCATGAGGCCAAGGGAGGATGGCAGCCCCCAGAACAGTCATGCATGGGCATCTGTTCCTTTCTCTCCCACCCCAACCCCAGAAAGACAAATGTTTGGAAAGGGAAAGGGAGGTTAGCCCTTAACCCTGCCCCTGTCCCCCCACCTGCCCAAGGCACACGGACTTGGCCTATGTTGAGAGTGGGCAGTGCTTTGAATCGAAAATTAGACTGGAGTTCTAAAATGAATAGGACTGAGCCTTTAAAACTAGGATGAGATTGCTTTAATTAGCTGAAAATGACCACAAAATTATGCCTCCAACTGTGATGTCATTAACGGAGCTGCTCCCCAGCAGGAAATGGGGGGGCAGGATCATGAGTGAGCCCGGCTGGAGGCAGGTGTAGGGAAAATGAAAGCTTCATGTTTACACCCAATGCACTGAGGCTTTCCACTAAGGCAGTCAGGAAGGAGTTGGAGAACTTTTCAGCATAGCTTTAGCATGCTCTCTCCATAGAGAACAAACTGGAGTCCTCACAATTGACCCGGCAGAGGTCAGATCTCCTCACGTGAGAGCTCCAGGCTGAAGGCAGGACCCCCTGGTTACATTGAATTCCAGGTAAACCAGGAACAATTTCTCAGTATAAGTCTCTTCCATGCAAATTCAAATCGAATGGGGCATCCCAGATTTTTATCTGATAAATACACATCCCTGAGCTTTGCTTACTTTCAGAGCATCTGACAAGGCCATTTTGTGCCTCAAGTAACTGGTCAGAGAGATGAGGTTGGAATTGAGTGTGGTGGGTTAAGTGGCTGAACAGGACATAGCAGGGGTGTATTCTAGAAGAGAATTAAGGTGACAACTATAAACACTGCTCACTGAGAATTTACCATGTGCAGGTGCTGGGCTTGGGTCACTGTGAGATCCAGCCACCTCCTAAGAGCCTTGCAGAACAAGCCTGATAATGCTACCCTTGTCTTGCAGCCAGGAGAGCGGAGGGGAGGCACAGAGTGTTCTCCAAGCTTGAGCTGCCTTCTCCAGGATGCTGCTGCCCCCACAGGTGACTCCGGAGAAGAAAGAGAGCCCAGCCCTTTGTAGTGCAGAAGGCCCAGCTGGGAGATGCGAGCTGTGCTTTACAGGGCGAAGTCATGCAAGGGCTGAGAGCAGGAAGGGCTGAGAATCACTGCCTCTCCAGAGCTCAGCTCAAGTCAGTGTCATTGGGACTCCTGCTAGGAGCCAGGCTGTGTGGACAGCTGGGGATCATTGCTGTCCCCTCCAGGGGCTTCGGTGCCTGGGTAAGACAAGTGTAGGGGATAATTGAGGTTCTGGGGGTGCAGACATAGGCACCTAACCCAGCTATAGGGCTTCAAACTTGCAAAAATTTGGGTTCAGGATCAATATATAAAAATTTAGAGAGTTTGGGTTTGGGTTTAAAATTTGGATAGACAAATACAATTTTTTTCAATTTCTTTTTTTTTCAGTACTGGGGATTGAACCCAGGGCCTCGCACATGCTAGGCAAGTGCTCCACCACTGAGCCCCATCCTCAGTCCCCTTTTTAATTTTTAATTTTGATGCCGGCACTGTGGCGAACCCCTGTAATCCCAACGACTCGGGAGGCAGAGGCAGGAGAATTGTAAGTTTGAGACCAGAGACAGTCTGTGTAATTTATCAAGACCCTATCTCAAAAAACAAAACAAAATAAACAAAAAGAAAGATTTTTTAAAAAATTTAATTTTGAATCAGGGCCCTGCTAAGTTGTACAGGCTGCCTCTAGCTTGAACTCATGATCCTCCTGCCTCAGCCTCCTGAGTTGCTGACATTACAGGTGTGTGCCATGGTATCCAGCTTTTTTTTTTTCCAAATTTTAAATAGCTAATGATACAAAAGCTAGCCAACCAACAAACCAACCAAGCAAACAAAAACATTTACAGTTGAACTCAAACCCAATTTTCACTGGGCTCTGGTTCAGGTTTGGGTCCAGGTTGGGGTTCAGAAAAATTAAAATAAAATGTTTGAACTGGAACAGGTTCAGGGTTTGGGTTTGGGTTTGGTTTGAATCTCTGCTATCTACACACAGGATTTAGACATATGTGCAAGTATTATTACATATTTACACCACAAAAATGCTTGAATGAGAATGGGTCCAGGATTCTGGTTCTGGTTCTGTTTAAGCCCTGCTAGACAGTGTGTGTGTGTTTATATGTTTCCACATGTGTTTACAATGTGCCCTTGGATTTCCTGGATGCCCAAGTCTCCTTGAACCTGGGTTACTCTTTCCTACTCCTATCCTCTTCCCTTCCTGCCATGGTCAGGCCCTGACATTTAGGTCATGGGTTGTGCAAACCGCAGTTGCAACATGACTGGGCAAGTGTGATCCCTAGTCATGATCTTACAACCTGTGGTGAGTAGAGGACACTCCCCAGAACCTGGATGTCAGACCCAGGGTGTGGGCCTCGCTATCAGCAGCTTTGGAAGCACCCTGGAATTTCAAGGTGACATGATTGGAGGTATTGAAGCTTGTTCAGCCCATTTTACCCCCAGGCTTCTGGAATCAGAGCAGTGTGTGCTCTGGCCATTGGCTGCGTGTGTCTTCTGTAAGGACCAAGTAGACCTGGGAAGGGCTCCTCTCTGAACGCCCAAAGCCTGGCGTCCTCAGGTAACCTCCTCTGGACCTCACGAGCGTGTGGCATTCTCATGTGGCTGGCGTATGCTGCATGTGCCCGTGTCAGCCCTGCCCAGCCTCACACACAGCATTGTGTATGCTCTGTACCTGTTGCACTTGGGCAGCTGCTGTCTCTAGTTTATGCTGCCATCTATGTCACTTGAGAGCTCTGGTGGAGCTGGTGGTGTGTGGATTTTACCAACAGATAAAGAGGGGTGAATAGGATAGGCTGTCAGTGCAAAACCATGCTTGGATTTCTTCAAATGGCCAGCTAGGGGCTCCAGCTACACCCTTAGAAGTTAGAGAAGGCCTGTGAGCTGTGGGGAGATGGAACGAGTGATGGCAGATGGGAAACAGATGCAAGGAGGCAGCAGGTGCTGCGGGCAGGTGAGTGTCTCCTCAAAGCTGCCTGAGAAATGACAGCATCCCGGAGAGGTTTAGGAACCAAGAAGCACAGAAACGAAGGTGATGAGCCATGGTCATCCGTCATGCCAGGCCAGCTGTGGGATCCCTGCTTTCCTAAGCCACTTTATTAATGATCTGGGACAGAGAGACCAACAATGCCTTCATTAACGTCACAAATGATTCCGAGCTGGGTGGCCTTGGGAACCACAGAGCAAGGACTGACAAATGAATAACCAAATTAGGAGGATGGAAATATATGGCCAGCAAACAAGAGGAAATTTCTCAGGGATTGAGAAACTCAACAGAGATTTGATGACCGACTTGGTGCCTATGTAGGAGAAAAAAGTTCCTCTGACTGGATTCAGTTTTTTAAGAAGTTTGTGTAGTTTTAAAAGCCATTACTAATTTTTTCCCAAAATTTGACTTTTGTCAAAAATCAAATTCTTCTTCTCCCCCTCCTCCTCCCCTCTCTCCTCCTCCTCTTCGTCCTCCTCGTCCTCCTCCATTTCTACCTTAAGTCAATGTGCATAGACAAACTCTTTAAAAGACATACTGGAAAGGAGAGTTACTAACAATGACCTGGCTTCCAAAGCTTCAATGAATCATAGACTGGAACTAGACCATTTTAGACATGAAGGAGTGTCAGGATTATGAGGCCCAGAGGAAAGGAGGCTGGCCTGGCCTGATACAGTGGCACTATCAGGCCTGGCTTGGCATCTGACACCAGCAGGTGGCTTCCTCTGGCCTCTCATTGCTCACTAAGGGAGGCAGTGAGGTCGTTCCCAGAGATGCACAAAGAGAAGAAACGTCACTTTTTTTTTGGTGCTGGGGGTTGAACCCAGGCCTCACACTTGCATGCTCTGCAAGTGCTGGACCACTGAGCTAACCCCCAGCCCATTTTTTTTTAACTTTTTTGAGACAGGGTCTCACTAAGTTACACAGACTGCCTCTGGTCTCAAACTTGTGATTCTCCTGCCTCCGCCTCTCAAGCTGCTGGGATTACAGGCGTGCACCACTGCACCCAGTGAGATGTCACTTCTGATACCAAATGTGTTTTTCCCCTCACCAACTCTGAAACTCGTCAATACTGGTGAGGCTCCCAACAGTTCAATTAAATTATTATTATTATTATTACCTTTCCTAGTAACTTATTAGTAATTTTTAGTGTACAACTTAATGAGTCTCATAATAGCATTTCCATACATGCAGTTCATAATATATTGTCATATTCACTTCCCCCATTACCCTCATGTTACCCCACTTTCCTCCTGTTCCCTCCCCTCAAATGGATCCCCTTCTACCTGCATGTCTTGTTTATGTGTATATCTATCTATGTATATATACATCCTGCTTTTGCCTTAAAGGAAAAATATGTTATATATTCTTTTCATTCTCCCATTACCCTTCCTTCTTGCCCCTCTCCCTTTCTTTAGTTTATAATTAAGTTACTTTTTAAAGTTATTATTTTAATCATATAAACATTTGTAGATTGTTGTTGTTGTTATGTGCTGTCAAGTCGGTGTCTGACTCATAGCGACCCTATGTACAACAGGTGAAACAGTATTTTTAGTGCTTCTCTGCTATTCATACGGTTTTCAATGGCTGATTGTATTTTGGGAGTGGGTTTCTTGGTCCTTCTCCCAAGCCTATAGCCCCTGGTGTTCCCAGGTGGTCTCCCATCCAAGTACTAACCAGGCCCAACCCTGCTTGGCTTCCGAGATCTGATGGGATTGGATACTACAGTGGTATGGCTACAGGCAAAATTTGTAGGTATGCAGTGTACGATAATCAGATTAGGGCAGTTAACATTTCTAACTCCTTAAACATTTATGTTTAAAATTTTTCAACTAGCATTTAATAATTATACATATATAGGGGGTACAGTATATTTTAATGTGTATACAGTATACAGCTGGGATTTAGCTCAGTTGGTAGAGCACTGTGCTGCAGTCTCTGAGGTCCTGAGTTCAATTCCCAGCACCGCAAAAATGGGAGAAGGACCTCGCAATCCACTCCCAAGGTATTCCCGAAACAGTCAGCCATTGAAAACCCTATGAGGGTCACTATGAGTCAGATACTGACTCGACAGCACCTAACAACAACAACAACATACAGTATATATTGATTAAATCAGGGTAATTAATATTTTCATCTCCTTTTTTTTGTAGTACTGGGGGTTGAACCCAAAACCTTGGACATACTAGGTACACTCTACCATTGACCTACACCGCCATCCTCTTTTTTATTTTTTATTTTGAGACAGGGTCTTGCTAGGTTGCACAGGCTGCCTCTGGCCTTGAACCTGGGATTCTCCTGCCTCAGTCTCTTGAGTTGCTGGGATTACAGGCACGTGGCTTCATCTGTTTATCAATACTTGTTTGGCACCTTCAAGCTCCTTTCTTCTAGTGAATTATAAAATATACAATAGATTATAGATGGGTGTTTTATAATACCTAACAAAACACAAGCCTAGTGTGGTGTTGCACGTCTGTAAACCCAGCTCACAGGGGTGGGGGCTGAGGCTATGAGCCTACACTACATAGCAAGACCCTATATCAACAAACCCAAAACAACCAGCCAACCAAAACCCAAATCCGACCTCCTTCCTCCCATAGTGAGATGGAAGAAATAAATTCTAGTGTTTTAAAGCTCAGTGGGGTGATCACTGCCTGTTGGTGTTAACACTGAACATGTAGGTTAAGGGCTCAGTCCCATAAGAATGTCCCCTCTTCAAATGCCTATTGAAAAACCCAGGGGCCACTCATACTCCTGTCCAGCCAGCTGTCAATTTCAGAGTTCCCACAAGTTCCTCGTCTAGTGTGATAATTTGATAGAACATTTGCCAGAACTCAGGAAAATCCGTTATAGTCCCATGCCATATAATGCCATGTCACTCCACAACAGCTGGCATATAGGACTGTGGTTCCCTAAGATTGTAATATCACCCAGGTGTGGGGTTGGCTATGCTGTTCAGGTTTGTGCATACTCTGTGATGGTCCAGCAGTGACAAAACCACTTCATGACGCAGATCTCAAAAGGTGCGTCACCGTTAAGCTACACACAATGGTTTATTGTAAAGGATACAACTCAGGAACAACTATGTGGAAGTGATGCACAAGGCCAGGTATGAGGGTGGGGGGTGGCAAGGACCTTCTATGGTGTCCACAGGTGCACCACCTTCCCATGGCTGCTCCCACCTGGAACTGCCTACTTAATTGCTCATGCGTTTCATGGTGGTTTTGTTACACAGATGTGGCTGAGGAAATCACTGACCACTAGTGACTGAACTCTATCTCCAGCTGCTCTCCCCTCCCCAAAGGCAGGGCTGAGATTCTAACTGTCCAACCACCTGCTTGGTTTCTCTGGCAGGGTGGGGAGTGGGCATCTTGAAGCTGGAGTCTCAGGGCCATCTCATTAGCATACCAAAGGCAGTGAATTCCAAAGGTTTTAGGAGCTCAGTGTTGGACCAGGGACAGAGGTTGCATGCTTAATTTTTTATTACATCTCAGGGTCTCAAGGAAGCTGTGACCTAATGAGGGCAAGCAGGTGAGCTGAGCCATCTCAGGTGCAGGTGAGCAGAGCCAAGTGTCCCTGGAGGCTGGGGCTGGGGAGGTGCTGATGGTGAGTGGGGAAGTGGTGGGAGATCCTTTCTAGAGGGAGCGCATCAGGCAGAATGGAAGCGGGAAGGGAATGTCACCGATTGCTGTTCTGTGGCTGGAGAGCAGCCTGGGTGGACAGAGGAGTGGCTTGAGGTTAGGGTGGTCTGTTGGGACCTTGAAGATTAGTATTTTCTCCTAAGGAGGGATCCATTCAAGTGTTTGGTGAAGGGAGTGACTTGGCCCAGCTAGGCTGTGTGGGGTGCCCTGAGGTTGGCAGAACCTGGAAGGTGGAAGAGAGGCTGGAGCCAGAGTCCCTGTGGCACCTGGCGAGTGGGGGGATTGAAATATGCAGCTCTCGGGGTCTTCGGCTTACCCAGACCTGCTTCTTTGAGAAGTACTTTCCTCTAAGAACAGGGCCAGATCAAGGTGGGCTGGTAGGGTAATGAGGGACTGAGAAGACAGATAGGGCCCCTGGGCGGCCGTTCCTGTCATGCATGACACAGAAGGATGGAGAGTGCAGCTGTGGGAAGGGAGGAGACAGACTTGCAAAGAGAGATAGAGACCTGGGCTCCTGACCCCCTAAATGGAGAACCCCCTACAAAGCTTCTGGAATCCTGACCTCTTCTCAGTCCTGGGTCCATAAAGGGCCCACTGCCTTTGATTGGGCCTTGTGACATAAGCTTGGGTCTTTCTGTTTGTTTGTTTTTTGAGAGTATCTCACTGTGTAGCCCAGGTTGGCTGCAAACTTGAGATCCTCCTTTCTCAGCCTCCCAAGTGCTGGGATCCCAGGTGTGTGCTATCATGCCTGGCTAGCCTCGTGAGGAATTCCTTTGGTGCTGTTTGTTCCTTTAGGACAGTGGTTCTCAAAAAGTTTTAGTCTCAAGGTCACTTTACACTTTAAAGAATTGTTGAGGACCCTAAAGAAATTTTGGTTTTGCAGATGGGCTGGGATTTAGCTCAGTGGGTAGAGTGCTGCGCTGCAGTCTCTGAGGCCCCGAGTTCAATTCCCAGCACCGCAAAAATGGGAGAAGGGCCTGGCAATCCACTCCCAAGGCAATCCCGAAGCACTCAGCCATTGAAAACCCTATGAGGGTCGCTATGAGTCAGATACCGACTTGACGGCACCTAACAACAACAACAACCCAACTTAAATTTTAAAATTGAGCAATTTAAACAATATTCATTGGAAAATAACTATAAACCACTTGCAAATCTCTTTAATGTGAGACTTCTTAGAGCAAATCTGTGTTCTTATCCTTGCTTCTACCTATCACCTGATGTGATGTCCTGTAGCTGTTGCAGGATAAATGAAACTGGGGAGACTGGAGAAAAATACAGGACAGTTTATTTACACTGGTGTGTTGGCACAGTGAAATCCCTTCCAAAGACTGAGCTCTGAATAAAGGAAGTTTAGAGTTTTTATAGGTTTCTGAGGGGGAAGGGCTTACAAAAACAAAATGGGGCTGTGGGACCCCCCCCCCCACAAAAAGCAAAAAGCAAAAAAAATGCAAAGGCAAAGTATGATTACAGAAGCAGAAAAAGGGCTGCAAGTCACCTAGCAACTTACACAGGAGGATAGGGGAGGGGACATGAATTCTTCCCAATGAGAACAAAGAACTAGTCATTCTGCAGTTTTCTAGTTAAGACATAGGTGGTTTATCACAAGAATAATACAATGTTGCAAGGTCTCCTGTATGAAAACCATAATGGCTCCCACAGATGTCCTTGGTAGCAATTTAAGAAGGTATCAGTTAAAACCCCAGGAAGACAGTTCTGTTATTAGTAGAATTTACTATGTCAATTATTGTTGTTGTTAGGTGCCCTGGAGTCTAGTCTGACTCATAGGAACCTTCAAAGCATTTTCAGTGGTTGATTGTTTCAGGAGTGGATTGTCATGTCCTTCTCCCATTTTTATGGTGCTGGGGGTGGAATCCAGGTTCTCTGGAATTATGGAGCAGCGCTGTTATAGCCCTATGTCACTTGTAAGAAACTAAAATGATTTAGACATACATTATTTGTAAGAAGTTAACCTTCAAGTGAACAGACAATGCTTTAATAGAAAAAGTAGTGCTTTAATAAGGAACTACTGGCTTTCACTGGGAGAGAGGCGTCTTTCCTTGGGAGCCATTACCACTGTGTGCTCATGGGAAAGAGTGAAAGGGACAGATGGCATTTTAGTATTACAAGGAAGATAGTTTTATCCTCACAATTCAGAGCTACTGGTTCTTCTGATGTTGGTTTACAGAACTAAGCAAAGGGTCTTAGTAAGACAGTAGTTGACTTGCTACCTTTAGGAGTATGGCTTCATTTGCTAATGGGTCCTAATAAGATTAGTTATGAGTAAAAGAATAATCCTTTAGGTTAGGAATGTCATTGTCATTCCAACCACCATCTCCTGACTTCCAGATGTTTAGTATATGGTAGTTATTTAAGGGGCCTTACTTAATAACGACACACACACACACACACACACAGAGTGACATACACACATATACACAAAGACATATATGTACATAGGAGGAATGAGCAAGATGGTCATGAATATAGGTGTGAAGGCTTCCTTTCAAAATATTTTTCAGTGACCAAGTGATTCATGATCATTGTAGAAAAATTAGAAAGTGCCTATGGACAAAGATTGCTCTTAATCCCATTACTTAATCTCTGATAACAGTTTGGGTACTTCCTTCTGTGTGGATATATATTTGTTTTTAAACAAAAGTGGAACACATTGCATGTAATTTTTATGCACTTTCTTTTTAATATTGCACAATATAAGTATCTACCCATGTAACTAATACATACTTCAGTGAGTTTTCATAAGCCTGCTTTGAATATTATACACTATAAATGTACCATAATTTATTTGACAAGTTCTCATTATTGTACATTTGGTGCATTTCTCATTTTGCTATAAATATACATCTTTGTACCCATTACCATTATCTATTTTTTGCTTTTTTATTAGTAAATTTTTAGTTAGTATACAACTTAATGGGTCTCATTATGACATTTCCATATATGCATATCATTGTACATTGCTCATGTTCACCTCTCACATTATCTTGTTGTGACCATATCTATTTTTAAAGTTTATTTCTCCCTTTATTGGTAAATGTTGGTGGGGTACACAGTATTACAGCATTGGCTTTTTCTATTATGCAACTCTTACATCACTTTTGGTTACACTTCTATCAAAGGTTTATGGAACCTTTTGACTAATATGTAATAAAACTCATATGCATATTTGGGTTATGTTCCTTGATTTTTCCCATGTACTCATGAAATTGCATCATTTACATTGAGATTATCCTCTCCCCCTTTATCCCTCTACGTTGTTTCTCCTCCCCTTCCCACCTTCTGCAATCTTTGCTTCCCTTTGCTAGTTCCCTCCCTCCTTCTTTCTACTCATTATATTGTCCCTTTTTTGCTAAGTTTAACTGTGCATTTTTATACATCAGTTTACGTATAGGATTTTTTCTTCCTTTAAATAAGATTCAGCCCCTATGTATGAGTGAGAACATATGTTATTTCTCTTTTTGAGCTTGCGTTCGTTTGCTTAAGATGATATTCTTCAGTTCTATCCACTTTGCTGCATCTATTTATAAACTTAAAAAAACATTTGAAGCAAATCTAAAAATAGAGACTAAGCTGGAGAACTCCCACTTATCCATCCCCCATCTTCAAAAATTATTAAGATATGTTAGATTTTGTTTAATTCATATAATTTTTCCCATAGTAGGATGCATTTCTAAGATATTGGGACTTTTTTCTTAAGCAACAGAACCACAATTTCTATTAATAAACAATAAAAATTAAGTGACCTTACCCCAACGAACTGAAGGCAGTGTCTCAAAGAGGCATTTGCACATTTATATTTATAATAGCATTATTCAAAATAGCAACTGTCCATCAGTGGATGAATGGATAAACAAAATGTTTTATTTCTACATAATGGAATGTTATTCATACTTAAAAAGGAAGGAGATTCTGACACATGCTTCAATATGATGAATCTTGATGATGTTAGGCTAAGTGAAATAAGCCAGTGTCTCATTCATTGGAAAGTAACGATAATGAATGGATGTACTACTGAATGATTTCATTTATCTCATACCTAGTCAAATTCATAGTGTCAGAAAGGAGAGTAGAGGTTACCAGGGGCTGGAGAAGGGAGGAAGGAGGAATTACTATTTAGTGGGTATAGAGTGTCCGTTTTGCAAGATGCAGAGTTCTGCGGATGGGTGATGGTGGTGATTGCACAACAATATGAGTGTATTTAACTACTGAACCGGACACTTAAATATGGATGAGACAGTAAATTTTATGATATATTTTTTTCACAATTAAAAATAAAATCATTAAGATATTTAAAAACTATGGCAATCAGAATAAAGTGTGGACTTGGGTTAAGAAAAAAATGAATAATTTCTGAATGTTATTAAATATCCAGCCAGAATTCAAACTTTTGGGTTGTCTCAGAAATGTCTTTTTACCGCTGGGCTGTTTGAAGCCGGAGTCAAACAAGGTCCCCGCCTTGCATTGGAGAGCGCTATATATCTGTGATAAATTCTTGGAAGTGTGATTGCTGGGTCAAAGTATATACATATTTTAAAGGAGTTTGCTGCATATTACAAAATTGCCCTTCATAAATTATGCACCATTAAGCGCCTGTGTTCAACGTTTCTCTTTTTATTAAGCTGAACTTTGAAATGATTTCTGGAGAGAGAGCTGCTCTGGGACGCACATTTGTTCTTACGGGTTCTCTTCCGCGGGTGAGCATCTGTGCCTACCTCGGTCCACCTTCTGGGCTGTTCCTCTCAAACTTTCACTGTGAAGTGATAACTCAAGCTTGGGAACTTGTTCCAGAATGTTCCCAGCTCACCACAACTGTGCTGCCCCTTCTTATTCTTTGAATCTCACATGCTGCCAGGACCTCTCTTTGAGGACACAGTTTTCTCCTCCTTCCTCCTCCCCACCTGCTGCTCTTAAGGCTTCAGGTCTTCAACCGAGAGCCCAGGCCTCTGCTGGGATGGGTGTGGGGGATCCGACTTGGGCCTGTTCCTCACATTATACAAGGGTTGTAGGGGGAGCAGAAACAGGTGACAACCACCTGCTCATATAGAGTTTCTGCACCTTCAGTGCCTTCACCTTGGTTTTGTGGCTTTGGCTCCGTAGTTGTGGTCCTCCCAGCCCTAGGATTCACACTTTATAAAGAGCGCTTGAAAATTGGTAAGGTGGGGGTGGGGCCGAGAGGCTGAGGGAGGAAAAGTTTATTAGGTACCGATGCCGCATGTCATTTTGCCTAATCTACTCAAAGCCCTGGGGGTAGACATCATTTTCTGATGAGGGTGAGTTAGCTGGTCTAGTGGCCCAGGTGTGCCTGGAAGCCCTGGCTGCTCCTGCCCCAGGGCCCCAGTGGCCTGGTGTGGGTCAGACCAGTCTGAGTGAAGGATGACAGGATTGTTGGGGTGACAAAGCCAGCCTGTGACCGAGGCTGCAAACCAAGGAGACAAAAGGAACTAAAGTGCAGATTATGGCGTTCATGCGCCCCTAGAACTTCTGAACTTTCCAAAATTTCTGTTTAAAAGTATTTTTAAAAGAGGGAGAAGAAAAATAGAAGAAATCCCCCCCCCCCCCGCCTCTTTCTCTCAAAAAGCAAACAGGAAAGAGCAGTTTCCCTCTGGGGCAGGAAGCCCCTTTCCACAGGGAGCAGGAGGGGCTGCCCTGTGCGGACCGGAGGTATCTCCTAGCCCCTCCTGGAGCCCAGAGGGGACACCTTATACAGGGTGTATATATAATAAGGAGGCACCTTATATTTGGGGCCGCAGCCGCCAAACCCGAGTGATTGGGAGCAGCTCGGGAGGGCGAGGAGGCCGCAATCAATCTCCGTTTCGTTGCCTGTGTCTCCAGTGATCCAATTACAGCGGGAAGATGTAGTGAGCGCAGAACCAAAGCAAAGGCACGGAGCCAACCGAGCGAACGGCCAGTGCTGGCAGCGTTTGTCTTCACCGGGTCTGCGGCAGATCCGGTTAGAATCCAGTCCCGCCTGTCTGTTCCCAATGCAGGCCTTCGGAGCCGCTTTGGCTGAGCTGTGCTCGCAGGACCTTGAACGTGGCTCTCGGCTGAGCTCCTCACCCTGCAGCCCTCAGTTCCGATGTCGACAAGGTCTCTCCAACCCAGCACAAAGACAGAAAGGATGGAGGGCGCAGGGTCACCGCCTGGGATCTGAGTTCAGTTTGTGAGGGTCAGGTGGTTTCCCTTTTAGGAGGCTGTGGAGTGTGGGGCTGGGGCTGAGGGGAAGAGAGGATTGAGGTTTATAAAGTCAGGAAATGGAATTTGTTCACCACCAGAGCTGGGAGCCAGTCAGGAGGGTACCCATGGCACTTGAAACAGGTGGAATTTTAGAATGAGAGAGAAAGGGAGAGGGAGAGGGAGAGGGAGAGGGAGGAGGAAGGAGGAGGAGAAGAGAAGAGAGAAGAGAGAGAGAAGAAAGAAAGAGACAGGGAAAATTCCTTCCCATAATTGATAAGATTTGTAATGCATAAAAACACAGGAGGTAAGTCACAGTTGGGAGCTCTGTTCCCTCTGAGCACCTTCTGGCTGACTAGGTTGCATTTACAAGTAACATAATCCACAACATGTGTGGATTGTGGATCTTGTTTGCACCCGTGTTAGAGAGGTTAAACCTGGCATTTTAATTCACTTGCTTGGTAAATATTTATCAGGTGCCTACTGGGAATAACTAAACTGGCAAAACAGATCCATTTCCTCAAGGAGTTTAGAGTCCAGTGGGGAAGACAGTGTAAAATAGCGATAAAAATTAGGTAAGTAATTATGAAGATGATCTCTATGGCCTTCCTTCTAGACTGTGTGCTCTTCAAAGTCAAAGGCCACTGTTTCTGATTCATCCCTCTGTCCCAGGGCTGAGTCTGTAGTGACAGTTGCTGGAAAATGATGGCCCAGAGGCTCTTTGTTGCATAGCTGATTGTTTCATTCTGGTTATAGCCAAAGGAGTCCTGGGTAGGGGAAGGAAGTGAGATGCTCCTCGACTTGCAGGAATGGCTGATGTCATCGAGGGCTAATAAAATAGTGGTGGGTATGTAAGCAGGCTCCTTTGATAAGGGCACAGGCTGTGCAATGGTTGAGCAGAGTTCTGCCTCAGACTGTCCAGGAGGGCTTCGGATGTCCTGGCCCAGCCTCAGGGCCTCTGCCACTTCTGCAGCCTTGCCCTGCTCTACCTACCCTATCAACAGCCAGAGGCCACAAACAAGAGCCTGTGAACTGAATCCTGGTGAACTGATCATCCAGTGTTCGTGGCTGTGGAACAGATACCCTGAATACAGTGTGTAAAGTGATCACTCTTTCATCATACTCTGGGTTTCTGCAGGCCAGGAGTTTGAAGGAGGCAGTGTAACGATAGATGGTTTTTGCTTCAGGATGTCTTGACCTTAGTTGGGAACATCCAGAGGGCAGGGGTCTGGAATCATCTGGAGGCTTCTTCACGTGGAGCCTGGCCTGATATGACTCCCAGGCTGCTTGCCTGGGGTCATGGCCCTGGGCACCAGTGCAAAGACTCTGAGCAGCAGGATATCCTCAGAGCATCAGTGTAGCTGGTGCCTTAATGTGACTAAAGGGGGAGTTGTATTAGTCAGAGTTCTCCAGGTGTGTTAATCAGTTTCTCATTGCTATGAAAAACATGAGAGAAACAATTTGAAAGGAAGATAAATTAATTTTAGCTCAGTTTCAGAGGTTTTGGTTCAAGGTCGGGTGGATCCATTGTTTCTAGGTGTGAGGGGACGCAGAACTTTATGGTGATGGGAGCTTGTGGCAGAGGCTGCTCACCTCATGGTGGCCAAGAAGCAGAGAGAGGAACAGGAAGGGGCAGAGGACAAGGTACATCCTTCAAAGGCACACCGCCAGTGATCTGCTCCCTTTAATCAAATTCCACCTCTTAATGTTTTCATCACCTCCCAATAATGCTGTCAAATTTTATATCTGTCAGTGGATTAACACATTCATGAAGTCAGAGCCCTTGTGATCCAGTCATCTCCAAAAGCCGTACTTCCTAACTTGGCTGCACTTTGAGCCAAGCCTTCAGCACAAGAGCCATTTTGGAGAACGCTCTATATCAAAACCATAAAACCAGAGAAATAGAATAAATGTATATATGAATATACAAATAATAAACTAAATTTATATGTAACAAATAACTACATGTTTATTTGCTACTAACTTATTATTAATTTATTTTTGTGATATTTTGGGTTTCTTTTGGAGACAGGGTTTTCCCAGGTAGCCCTGGCTGGCCTTGAACTCATAATCCTCATGACTTATCCTCCAGAGTACTGAGATTACAGATGTGCACCACCACATCCAGCCATATATTTATTTCAATTAATTAATTAATTAATTTTGCGGTACTGGGGGTTGAACACAGGGCCTTGTGCTTGCATACTTTGCAAGTGCTGGACCACTGAGCTGTACCCCCAGACCATTTTTTTACTTTTTGAGACAGGGTCTCGCTAAATTACACAGACTGCCTCTGGTCTTGAACTTGCGATCCTCCCGCCACTGCCTCCTGAGCCGCTGGGATTACAGGCGTGTGCCACGGTGCCCAGCCCATATGTTTATTTGTTATGAGGTACTGGATCACAGGGTCATGGAGGGTGGGAAGTCCCATATTCTGTCATCTGCAAGCTAGAGACCCAGGAAATCTGGTAGTGTGATTCATTCCATGTCCAAAGTCCTGAGAACCAGAGAAGGGAGCCGATGCTGCCAACTCCAGTCTGATGTTCAGAGGAAATAGGATGAGGTGTCCCAGCTATTACAGTGAGGCAGAGGAACAGAGGATTGGATTCCTCCTGCCTTCACCTTTTCCTTCTATTCTGTATAATGTCCACTCACATTGGCAAGGGCAGCCCACTCTGTAGAATTCACCCATGTGAATGCTAATCTCATCTGGAAACACCTTCACAGGCACATCTAGAAACAATATTCAGTCTGAGTGTCCCATGTCCCAGTCAAGCTGACACAGAAAATTAACTACCATAGGAATGTTTCCAGTGAACAAGATGGAAGTCATAGTGTTATTTCCGCTGTCTTCTATGGGTTGATGCAGCCACAAATCTGCCTAGATTCAATAGGAAGGGACACAAACCCCACCTCAGTGAAAGCTGTCAGAAGCAGAATGGAGTCACATGTGTCAACTCTAAGAAAAAAAGGAATTAAAGTGGAGAGGTTATGAAGGAAGGATTCTTTTGGAGGATTTCTTTATAATAACTATTACCAAGACTGTGCCAAAGCCATGAGCTTGTGTGGAGGCCACCACAACTTTATACACAAAGCCCTTCTGCTAGGACATATGCTCAGCAACTTTCTGTTCAACCTCTGACAGATACCACTCTTATTAATCATGATGACCAAGGGTGATTGTTTCAAAGTATCTAACATAATCCTCTTCATTTTCCCCTGTAAAAACTTCCCCTTTCTCAACCTCTTTGAATACGCCCATAGTTTACTAGGGTATGTGTATTCCTATTGCAACGTTCCACTATTCCCAGATCAACATCATTATTCTTTGGAGACTCTCTGACTTTTTTTTTTCAGACTGACACATCAAAGAACCTTCAGCTATGTTTTAAAACTGCGGCCCCTCTGCTGCCATTTTGCTCTTTCATCCCATGCAAACTTTTTCTTAAAAAACTGTCTTCACTGAGGTATAATCTACATGTTATAAAATTCACTCATTTTCAATGCACAATTCAATAAACTTTAGAAGTGACTGACTTGTGCAACCATTATCATAATCCAGTTTTAGAATTTTTTCAGTCCTCTCAGTGAGGTCTGTTTACCCTTAATCCTTGTTCTCAGCCCCAGGCAACCCACAATTACTTTGCATCTCTGTGGATTTGCCTTTTCTGTCCACACAGACTTCTAAGGTAAAAGCAGTGCCTGAACTTTGAGAGGACATCTCTCTGCAGCCACTCCTTTTCTGATAACTCACCGCTGCCACCTGCTTCCTTTCCTTTCCCCGGCACCCCATCATCCCACTCTGGTTACTCCCTGGAGTGAGGCCAAGGGCTCTTCACCATATGGAGGAGCTGTTGAGATCACTTTCCAGTAGGGCCATTAGGAGGATGATGTAAATTCATAAAGGTAATGTGCTTGGAGCAGGGCCTTGCACACGGTAGGCGCTCCATCAAAGGGGGCCCTTTGTAAGCCTTAGCTATTGATGTCCATCTTTGGGAGAATGCTGGGCAGTATTAGAGTCTCCTTTTTACAGAGAAGGAAACTGGAGCCCAGACGTCTTGTAAGTGTTGGAGCAGGATGGGAACCAGGTCCTGACCTAAGAGCATGGATGGGTGCTGTTGTGCACATCTGTTATCCCAGCACTCAAGAGGCTGGGGCAGGAGAATCACAAGTTCAAGGCCAGAGACAGCGTATGTAACTTACTGAGACCCTGTCTCAAAATAAAAAAAATAAAATAAATAAATAAAAAAGAGCCCGAAGATGCAGCTCAGTGGTGGAACATGCTTGTTGTTGTTGTTGTTAGGTGCCGTCGAGTCGGTATCCGACTCATAGCGACCTTCATAGGGTTTTCAATGGCTGACTGTTTCAGGATTGCCTTGGGAGTGGATTGCCAGGCCCTTCTCCCGTTTTTGCGCTGCTGGGAATTGAACTCCAGGCCTCAGAGACTGCAGTGCAGTGCTCTACCAACTGAGCTAAATCCCAGCCCTGGAACATGCTTAGCATGAGTGAAACCTCAGGTTTAAGCACCTCCCCCCGCTTGCAGGTGGTCTCCTATGATACATAGAGTTTGGAAATAAAGATTCTTATTGTCTGGGACACTCAGGTTCTTCATATGTTTTGAGATATGTTCCTGAAAATGTTCCATATAGTTGATTGATTTCAAAGAAGCGTCTCAAAGATGCCTCAGAGGGGGTCAATAGTAAACCGGTTTTCAATGTCTCACAGACCTCTGGAAGAATGGCTTCTTTTCTTACCCAGGTTAGTGAACAAACACTAAATATATTTAAGAATTTTTTTACTGATTTATTTGCTTTTTGCTGGTATTGACCCCAGTGCCTTGGGCTTGCTAAGCAAATGCTCTGCTACTGAGGCACACCCACAATAAGTAGTTCTTTAAGAGGAACAGAAGCAAACTGAAGAAGGCAGAGGGAGGGAGGGAGGCACAAAGGACAGAGAGAAAGAGGGAGGGAGGGGGGGGAGAGAGAGAGAGAGAGAGAGAGAGAGAGAGAGAGAGAGAGAGAAGAAAAGAAGGACCGTTTGGGGACCTGAACCCACCCTGGCCTTTTTCGCTGGTGACTGGTTTCATACACTAGATCTGTCAGTGATGAAGTATATTATTTAATTTCTCTCAGCCTCAGTGGTGTTACTTCAAAAGTGAGGATTAGAGATAGTGTACAGAAGCGCTTAACCTTTAGTAAGTGAAAGGTACTAGATGGTAGCTAGCGTCGTCACCATCACCATCAGCAGTATCACCTTCACCACCACCATCAGCATTATCATCAGACTCACCAGCATTATCACTATGACCACCACCACTATACCCACTACTACCACCATCACCACATTGCCACCACCACCATCACCATCACCATCGCCATCATCACATCACCACCATCACCACCATCACATTGCCACCACCACCCCCATTAGCAGCAGCAGCAGCAACAATGTGAGACTCAGCACCATCATCACCACTATGACCACCATCACCACTATGACCACCACCACGACCACCACCACCACGACCACCACCACCACCACCACCACCACCATCATTCCATTATTATTTCATGAAATGTGCCTTCATCAGCCAAAGGGGTGGGGACATTGCTTTCTCTGGTCTGGCTGAAGGAGGAAAAATACAATTGGTGAACTTTGGCCAGGAGATTGCTTTTGCTGCATTTTGCCTCTGCCTGTGACCTTATTGTAGCCACAGGCTAGTGGGCTGGGAAATCCTGGCATACCCAGAGCACTGATGTCTTCTCCCTACTACCCTGAAACTGCTGTGGGTTTCCATGGAAATGAACCCTGTGTGGCAGGTGGGTGCCTTCCCTCTCCCCAGCTCTCAGAGAGCCATTTGACACCTTCTGCTCTTCCTTCCTCTCCTCCACTTCCTTGCTCCCTCCCCACTTCCTACTCTTTGCTCTTAGCTTCCTGCTCACTGAAGTCACAGAATAGAATCCACTTCAAATATATCAGCCCTACCTGCCCATTTGTTCTCTTTTCCTGAGGTTGCTTCACATGGACTCTGTGCTTTTACTAGAGGGCACCCCATGTGTGCACTAGGTGACACTCCTTCCTGCCACCCCTGTGGAAAGAAGAATAAATGCCCCCCCCAAGATGCCCACTTCTCAGTCCCCAGATCATGTGATTGTGTTACCTTACGTGGCAAAGGAGACTCTGCAGGACTTTGAGATAGGGAGATTATCCTGAATAATCACCACGGTCCTTAAAAGATGGAAGAGGGAAGTGGAAGGTCAGAACTAGAAAAAGATTAGAAGATACTGTGCTTGAGCTGGGCATGGTGGCACAGGCCTGTAATCTCAGCACTCGGGAGGCTGAGACAGGAGGGATCACTGCAGGTTTGGGCTAGCCTGGGCTACATAGCGAGTGTTAGGCCACTCAGGTCTACATAGTAAGATCCTGTCTTAAAGAAAAAAAAGAAAGAAAAAAAGAAAAAAAGATACCATGCTGTTGGATTTGAAGATGGGGAAGTAATGCAGGTAACCTTAAGAAGCTGGAGAGGGCAAGGAAACATTGTCCTGGAGGGACACAGCCTGGCCACCATTTTGGTTTTATCATTGGAAGACCCATTTTAGACTTCTGACTTGAAGAAATGTACAAAAATAGATTTGTGTTGTTTCTCCAGTGACAGTAGGAAACTCTATGCTAACGACAAAGCTGCCCAGATGCTCTTCTCTGTGGACCCTTCCTCTCTGCAGAGTATCCTTGGGGAATATTGCCCCACAGAAACAATCCCTTGGAGCCCACATCCTTCTTTAGATTCCCATGGCCACCAACTGTCTCTTGATCTCTCCTTAATCAGGCGGGGTCTGTACATACCACTGAGATTACTCTTATCAAAGTGCCCTCCCCTTGCCAGGTCTCAGTCCGTGGCTTATATGGACTCCAGCAGCATTGGTGCAGTGCCTCAGTCCCCTGGCGGTGCTTATGGCTTCTGGGTGCTTTGATCTGCTGGTGCCTCCTCCTCTCCTGGCAGTCCCCTCTCGGCCTACAAGGCAGGTTGTCTCCATCTCTCTATCTTCCACATGCTGAAGATCCCAGAGTCCACTTTCAGTTTGATTTGGAGAATTGACCCTTCTTTTCTCTACTCACACTTCTTCAAAGGTGGTCTTATTTGGTGTCATGATTTTAAAGACCATTCAAAGGCTGAAGGCTTCCCACTCTCTACCTGCAGCCCTAGCCTCTCTCCCAAAAGATGTATCTTCCCAGCCAGCTGCCTACACAGCATCACCTTGGGTTCTCACTGTCTTCTCAGAGATGACATCTCCCAAACTCAACTCCTGAGTTCCAACCCCCAGTCCCAATCCTGCTGTTCCCTCCAGAAAACAGGCTGGCCATCCTTCTGTTTTCTGAGGACCCAGATTTTAGACCCATCCCTCGTTCTTTTCTTTCTTTCACCATCCCACATCTGATTCATCACCAAAAGCGTCAAATCTATTGTTCAGAATCCACCTGCAATTTGACTGAGTTTTTTTTTTGTTGTTGTTGTTTATTGGTTGGTTAGTTTTTTGAGACAGAGTCTCCCTTTGTAGCCAAGGTTGGCCTTGAACTCACCATCCTCCTGCTCCCCCCACCCCTGAGTGCTGTGATTACAGGTATGTCCCAACATCTGGCATTGGAATCTGAGTGCTTTTAGTCTCTAGTCCTCCTCTCTGGTGGTTTGATGGTCTGAAGGACCGCCTTCTCTCTTCAGGGTTACTGAAAGAGTCTCCTACCTGGGCTTCTGCCCACTTACAGTCAAAATTTCAACTTAGCAGCAGATAGGCTCTTTCATAATCTAAGTGAAAACATGTCACTCTTCCATCTAGATCCCTGATCCTGCCCCATCTCACTTAGAGGAACAGCCATGTCCTTACAATGGTGGGGTCCTTGTCCAGCTGTGCAGCTCAGGCCTCCCTTCAATAAAACCTGCCTTGAGGAAGGCAGTTGGAGGGACCCATCCCCTCCTGCTTTCCTTTCAGAGGGGTCAGCGCTGCCTCCATGCCCTGGTTGGGAGGCACTCCCTCTCTGCTCCTGCCTTTCCTTTTACCCCTCCAGGCACTGCCCCAGTAAATCCCTTGTACATCTAATTCCGTTTTAGCATCTGCTTTTTGGCGGCCCTGTGGATCTGGTCCCCACATCTCTGAACACGTTGCCTCACGCTGTCCCCCTTACTCTGTCCTGTCCACCTGCAGGGGGCTCCTGTTGCTCTTTGAACACAGTAACCACACTCACATTCCACTGTGTCTGAGAAAAATCCCTGAATACCCTCCCTCCTGCCCCTCACCACCCAGCTGTATTTATTTTTCTTTGTAGTACTTACCACCACCTGACAAAGTTATGCCTTCCTTGTTATAATTGCCTGCCTCCCCAATAGGAAGGATGCACCACAAGGCAGGCATTTTGGCTGTTTTGTGCATTGCTGGGTCCTCAGCACCACATTGGTGCCAGCAGTTATGTGGGTGCCTAACAGATGTTCATTGACTAAATGAACAAGTGAATGACAAAGCTCTTGGGTTTCTTTCTAGATGATGTTTAAGGAAAATTATTTTGAAATCAGTGTAAGTGTGCATGTCCTTATTTAAAGATCTCTCTCTCTTTGTCCTTTTTACTGGGTAACAATTTATCAAGATATAATTCACATACAATACAAGTGATGAAAGTGGCCAACTCAGCGTTTTCTTTATATTCACAGTGTGTCCTTATATTCACAGGGTGTCATGGTGGGTCACATCCATCATGGCCTTCAGAGAAAGGCACCTACATACCAAGCACCTGGTGACCTGTCATGGCAGAACTTTGGTGTGCTGTTGCACTAAAAGACTCATTTCCCACTTGAGTGAGGATAGGATTGAGCAAAGAGGATGGAAGGAGCAAAGAATCCTATTCTATCCCACTCACATATAAATGCATGAGGGCACACAGATGTTTATATAGCTTTGCCTTGGTTGTGTTGACACAATTATGCTTTGAGAATTGTTTTGTAATTAGCTTTTATCCCACGTGATCCTAAGCTTCAAAGATTGTTCATGTTAGTGCTTATTTTTTTTAAAAGCACTGCCTGGAAGCACGTAGTGTGGATGGCAATAATTTATGTATCCAGGGTGTGGAAAAAACAGGACTAGGCTGATATTATCAGAATGCAACTTCTGATGTTTTGATATGCACATATGTTTTGAAACGATTGCCACAATCAAGTTAGTTGATCCATCATCTTGTCTGTTTACCATTTTTTTTGCAGTGAAAACACTTAAAATCTGCTCTTTTAGCAAATTTCAACCATATAATACAGTAATATTGGATATAGTCACCTTGTACCTTAGATTTCCAGAGCTCATTCATCTTATAACTGAAAGTTTGTGCCCTTTGATTGACATCATCCTGTTTTCCCACCCTCTAGTCCTTAGGAGTGGGCTGGGATTTAGCTCAGTGGGTAGAGTGCTGCGCTGCAGTCTCTGAGGTCCCGAGTTCAATTCCCAGCACCGCAAAAATGGGAGAAGGGCCTGGCAACCCACTCCCAAGGCAATCCTGAAGCACTCAGCCATTGAAAACCCTATGAGGGTCGCTATGAGTCGGATACCGACTCGACGGCACCTAACAACAACAACAACAACAGTCCTTAGGAACCACTGTTTTACTCTCTGCTCCTATGTGACCGACTTATTTTGGTTCCACAGGTATGTGAGATCAAGCAGTGTTGGCTTTTCTATGTCTGGCTTATTTTGCTCTGCATTAATGTCCTCCTGGCTCATCTGTGTTGTTGCAAATTGTAAGAGTTTCTTCTTTTAAGTAGAATAGTATTATATTGTATGAATATACCATTTTTCCTGTATCCATTGAAAGCTATTTATGCTGTTTCCTTATCTTGGCTGTTGAGAGTAATGCTGCTATGAATATTGGAGTATAGATGTCTCTTCAAGATACTGGTCTTGTTTCCTTTTGCTATACATCTACAAGTGGGATTATTGGATGATATGGTAGTTCTATTTTTAGCTCGTTGAGGAAGATCCATTCTGTTTTCCATAAGGGCTGTACCAACTTACATTGCCACCAATGGTGTGTGTATAAGGGTTCTCTCTTCTCCACTTTCTCATTAGTGCTTGTTATAGCAGGACATAGTCCTATCTCAGATGTTAGAATGCATGGTCCAGCACATTAACCCTTGACTCCTCTCTGTCTGCTGCATCTCTCAAGCTATGTTATGGATATAGTTGCACCATTAACTTTTGGAGAAAGGAGTGTGTAGAGAGGGGTGCCTTACTCCTTTCTTGCTCACCTTGTCCAGGGTTTTACAAGAAAAGGGAGGAGGAGATGGGGGCAGAATGTTCTGCCCTGATTCATGATGGTTCTGAATGTGATACTGGAGCCCCCCTACTGCAGATCCTCTGTTAGGCAGGGTGTTGGGTGCTTCTGGCAGTTGCTTCCCTCCACCCTTAGTTTCCAGTAATCTTCAATGCCTGGATGCTGAGAGATTCGCTGCTTTTTCAGGTGATCCTTCATGCTGGCTCTGTCTCTCAAATGGTCTGGATCTGGGCTACAGGAAGCCCAACAAGTCCTTGCCTGATACCTTCTGGGGGCACCACCATCCCAATGCAGCTACCTCCCAAAGCTTCAGCACCAAAGCGGCTCACTTTCTTCTCCTGTCCTCTAGGCTTCTTGGCCCAGATTCAGTCTGTGCATCACAAATTTTGGGGGCACACATCTAGCTTTCTGAGTGTTCACCCGGAAGCATGTGTCACCAACCTTGTGGTGAAGAGATGGTACCCACCTTTCCCTGGAGGGGGTCAGTCTTAGGGACTTCAATGGGACTGTCCAAATCCTCACAAAATCATTCTTCAGCTCCTTTACCCATTCTCTGTGTTTGGAGAGGGGTCCAGAGTCCTGTAATCACTATTCAGATCTCTCCTTTGATGATTCCTCCAGATACTCTTTCACATACCCTCCTGGTCATATGCTATCCATTGCTTCTTCACACCTCAGTCAAGACTCTTTATTTAATATTGGTCACACAATGAATCCATTTCCCTGTTAGTGAATGTTTTGATCTTTTTAAAAACAATTTTTCTTTTGTTATACAAATACCATTCCTATAAATATCTTTGTGCATATATACAATTATTTCTTTAATACTGAATTCCATGTGATTCCAAGAACTCCAGTCATTTGCTTTCTTAGCCCACTTGGAAATTTAGGAACAGTTTATCAGAAATGCCTGTGTGCGCATGTGCATGCATGAGCAAGTAGATTGGATTGGTGAACTGATAGTTGAGAGAATTGGAGTTCTGGAGTACGTGAGAGAGTAGGACATCTCTAAACAGCAGACAGAGCTACCCCGCCACTCAACGTAGGGCAGATAGCTCCAGGTGCCTGGATAGTTTCCATGGATAACGCTGGGTGGCCAGTACCATGTCTTGGAATCATCAGGTTTAGCGGGGCCAGAACACATTTTAGCAAGGCAGGAAGTAAAGGCTAAAAAACTTCTGCAGAATTTCTAGAAAGATGAGGAATGCGGATACCTTTCTCATATTATCAGAAATAGATAATATTTAAACAAATTTAAAAGCAGATGGAATGGGTAAGCCTTAATTGTTAAAATTTACTTATATGGATTCATTTATTACCTGATGACACAAATAAGTATTATCATAGCAACTATTAATTTATCTATTTATTTTTTGTGCCCAATTATTCCTGCTGATCAATATTTCATAGAGACACTTGAGATCTATCTAGTCCCTGTGTATCATTTAAAAGAATTTTAGCTCTGAGAATAAACACTGAGAAGGAAGTTCTTCAAACATCTATGACATGAACCAGCCATTCTACTTCTAGATATTTACCAAAGAGAAATGAAAATCCATATCCACACAAAGACCTGGGCATGAATGTTCACAACAGCTTTATTCACAATAGCTAAAAACTGGGAACAGTCCAAGTGTCTATCATTAAGTAAATGAGTATATCACATAAAATGTAGTGTCTCCATTCAATGGGAGACTAATTCAGTAATGACTAATAATAGACTACTGATAGATTCAACAAGGATGCATTTCAGAATTAGTATACTCAGTGAGAAGTGCCAGGCACAAAAGAGTTCACTCTGTATGATTCTAGATATATAAAATGCCACTTAATTTACAGTGACAAAATATACACCAGTGGTTGCCTGGGGTTAGAGATCGAGGGAGGGGTGCACTGTAAAAGAACACAAGGGATCTTTTGGAAGTGATAGAAATAAATGTTCTGTATTTTGATTGTGGGATGGTTTCTTGGGTGTTTACAGCTATCACAATTTATTGAATTGTACTTTTTAAACGGATGCATGCCATCATATGTAAACTATTCCTCATTAATTTGATAAGGGGAAAACTAGTCGTTACTGAGTCTCACAAAGTAACTATTTATCTACCTTGAAATCTAATTTTAATTACAGTGTATGTCAAGTGCCCAGCACAAGTGTGTGGTGTACAAGTGGCAGGAAAATGACAGACGTTACCACTACTGCCAGGTAGATGACATGTCTACAAACATGTCTTATGCATGCTTGTATTCCTAGCACCTCTCTGGGAGCCTGACATAATATTGGTTTTCCCTAAATGCTTTTTGATAAGTGAAAGAGATTTTAGGTCATATCATCCAATCTTTAATTCATACCATCCCTGGTTCCTGAGGTCAGGGAGAGGAGGATATTCTAGCTGGATCACCCTGTGGGCTGAGAGGGAAAGTGCTAGGGATGCTGGAGGGCCTGCCTCTGTCTCTCTCTCTACAGTGGTCCAACTCTGAAGGGGCTTCCTCATTACTGCTGCATGACGTTCACATTTGGGATCTCACAGGCAAGAGCCAGAGTAGTATGACGTGCATTGCCTGACACGTTCTGCCAGAGCTCCTTGCAATAGGGAAATACTTGCTTTGTGTGCTACCTGGGCAGGGGGTAATGTGCCTGCGTAGCAACTTCATCTCCTAACTATGAAATATTGATGGTCCTGGTGCTGGAAGAAGGTCTGGAGACACCCTCTGGAAGGTGCTTCTTGCCAGCAGAAGGTGAATGATTGATGAATAGGAAATAAAATATTGATACTCTGAGTCACACATCTATCCTGTTCCCACCCAAAAAGGCTGCTTCTTGTGTTAGTAAAGACGAAAATTCAGAGAATGGGTTACTTTGCCTCTGTTTGGGTCATGACAACTTATGACCTGTTGTGACTTGGAGATACCCCAGGACATTAAGACTGAGTGCCCCTAGAGACTTGGTAGATGGATGCTGGGAATAAACAATAGAAAAATTTATTTTCCTTGGACCTGGAAAACTTATTATAACAGCTTTGTCAAAGACTTCTTTAAAAAATATTTATGTTTGTCAAAGCTGCTCATGCATATAACTTAGACAACTAGATCTAAAAGGTAGTGCTGCCCTATGCACCTGGGCTCTGCCATTTTATCCTCTTCATAGATGATAAGTGCTTCCAATCTCTTTTAGCCAATTCTTTAAATAAAAACCTACATAACATGTTTCCATGGCTATTTCCTGATTTTAATAATTTTTGAAGTATCTTTGACTTGCCTTTGCAGAAATGAGATAAGGATTTTACTCTTTCATGCCACTTCTTAAACATGTGTACACCCTTCTGTCCTCCATTTTTAATATATTTGTATATTATGTATTATATATTTCAATATCTTTTTACAATTTTGGTTACGTTCATTTTTTTTACATTATTATGAAAGCATCAAGATGTCTATAGCTGAGCAAGTAGTATACTAAGATTATTTTTACCTTCCTATATTCCTTTTTGTTTTCTCTTAGAGCTAGGAAATACCTTGTGTCTGGTTTTATTGCTATGTTTTTAAAATCTGCTTATCATTTGTTCAACCCCCAAACTCTTGGCCAATAATTTAAATTTCTTTGCAAGATGTGATGCATCAGCAGCAACTGCATCCTAGCAATTTATCTTCTGGAAGAAATGTCCCCTGGGGACCACCGATTTGCCCTAAGGCAGATGAGTTGCCTTTTGCACCTGGTGCACAAATCACTGTGAAGTTTCTCTGTCCCACCATCCAGAGGATTCCCCCCACTCTTTCCTGTGCTGAAGCCAAAGTCTCTTTTTCCCTTCTGTTCCCTTCCAGTTCCCTTCCCCTCCCCTCCCCCCTCCCCTCCCTTCCCCCCTCCTTCCCCTTCCCTGTCCGCTCTCCCTTCCCTTCCCTTCCCTTCTCTTTTCTTCCTTTCCCTTCCCTTTCCTTTCCTCTTTTCTTTTCTGTTTTCTTTTTTGTCATGCTTGGGATTAAACCCAGAGTCTTGTGCATACTAGGCAAATGCTCTTGTGCTAAGCTGCACCCACAACCCCTTTTTTATTTTTGAAACATGGTTTTGCTAAGTTGCTCAGGCTGCCCCTGTCCTCAAACTCGAGATTCTTCTGCCCCGGCCTCCTCCAGATGCATGCTTCAGTGCCTGGCCCAAGGATTTTTTTCTATGGGTATTTGTCTATTTTTGTAGAACTCAGACTCCATTAGCCTCCTGAGAAATGGTAAAAAGCAGGTACAATTTTTTAGGGAGGAGATGTGTATGTGTTTATGATAGTTTAATCAGTAAAGAATTTGAAAAAGGGAAAAAATTTGTTCATAATTTTGAAGTATTATTTTATTATTTCCCAACTTTTCAAAAGCTTGAAATCATTTGATTTTAAGGAATTTTTTTAACTTAAAGGAATATTTATTCAATTTGAATTCACTGATTTAAGTGTTTGTTTTCATACATATATATTTTGTCATATAATAATTGTATATAGTACAGGGTATGGTGTGATAATTAGACACATGGATAGAATGTGTAATGATAAAATCTAATTAATTAGTATTTATATTTCCTTAAATGTTTATCATTTCTCTGGTAGAAACTTTGAACATGTCTCTTTTAATTCTTTATAAAATATATAATAAACTATTTTGAACTATAGCCACCCTACTGTGCCATAGAACATTAAAACTTATTCCTCTTATGTACTGTATTTTGGTAACTGTAATCCAACCTCACCCTATGCCCCTTCCCTAATCATTTTTTTTGGGGGGGATAAAATGTTCTGTGTTAGTGGGGAGATAGGTCTGGGGTCTTGGTAGAGATCTGGGAAATGGGCAGCAAACTTCCGTACCTGGTCTTGTTTAAAAATGATTTCACAAATGGAGCCAGAAGATGTGTTGTTTCTCTTTCTGAGCTCGTGTTCGTTCACTCAGAATAATTTTCTCTAATTCCATCCATTTTGCTGTGAATGACCTTATTTCATTTTTCTTGATTGCTGAGTAGTATTCCATTGTGTATATATACCATGGTTTTTTTTATCCATTCTTCTGTTGAAGGGCACTTTGGTTGATTCCATATCCTTGCTATTGTCACTCGTATGAGGGAGCTGATTCAAAATTACAAGAAAGAAAAATCCTATTCAAAGATCGGATCATAATAAAAGGGGGGGGGGGAGATAAGAATGAGGTCAATATAAATGGACTAGAAATCGCATGTAATTGTTCTAACAAGATAAAAACAAAGACCACTACAGGAAAAGTTTCTATCTTAAACAGAACTG
>VMDO01011889.1:9958-64800 GCA_007922755.1 Pedetes capensis | reverse complement strand
GTATCACCATGATCAGAAACTAATAAGGGTGTCATTTGGCAATGATTTTGTAACTTTTGTTCCTATCTAGGTAAAGAGAACCAACTGGACAAAATATAAATGGTGTGATTACTGAGGGACTCGAGGTTTCTACATTTTTCTACACCCCTGTACTGCTTGGTTAGTTCTAAATGCACATTGGACCAAGCCCTTCTCATCTGCTGGTTCTTCTAAGTGGATTTCAGCATCACACTGGCAGTGCTTAGAGTAGCAGTTCCAATCACCATTCCCAGAGGAGGAATAGCATTTATTCAGGATGGGTTCCTTTAGGATAGAGGACCTTTCTGAGCATCAGCTATGGCCCAATTTATCACTGGCATGGAGGAAGAAACAGCCATGATTCGCTCAGATCAGTACTCTGGTACAGAGTGGATACTGGACAATGGACCATCATGTCCAGGACAGTCCTTCACTTGATAAACACACTCACTTGATTAAACAGAAAAGGCATTAACCACACAGAAAGCTGTTTTTCAGTGGAGAGAAAGGGAAAACCACACTAATAGAGGAGTGAGTGGGAGGTAAGTAAATAGGACCACAGAGTCCATGGTGTAGGAGGAGACTAAGTTATAGAAAGGTTAAGGAGTTTGGCTAAGATGGTAGATCAAGAACATAGCCTGGGCTGTGGATGTATCTCAGTGCTAGAGCATGTGCCTAGCATGTATGACACCCTGGTTTCAATCCCCAACACCCCACAAAAACTAAAATTAAAAATAAAAATTTGATGATCCCAACTCCTAGTTAAATTCCCATTGCACAGTAAGCCTGCTCTAACAGAAGTGAAATATTATCTATCTTCTTATTACCATTGTCAAAAGACAAAATTAGAGCATCTGAGTTTCAACATCTTGATTGGCTGACAAAATATGGAATCAGGCAGCACACTTCATTCCATAAAATAGAAGAAATGTTCCAGTATTCCAGTGGAGGAGGGTGGTTTTACAGACAGAGAAAAGAGTGTAAGAAAGCAAAATCAAAAACAAACCAAATTGGTCATTTCAACATTACTTTCCTTACAAGGCACGAGACAGGGAGATAAAACAATAGAAAAATAATGGGTTAACATCAGGTTACTTCTGTTAGCTTTTCTGCATAAAGACTGGGACAGAGGGACCATCATTATCATACCAACTGAAGCTGGCCTGTTTAGGAAATTGGCAATTATGTCCCTAACCCTTGTGTCTTGAAAGTAAGCTAAGCACTTTAGCTCCAGCTTGGGGAGGTGGAACATTAGTGTGAGGTCCCGTGGTGGTGTTTTCCCTGGTCTCTTGGGGACCAGTGCTGGAGTCTCATCTGCAGCCATGCTGTCCTGCAACTTTTTCTTAACACCATCCATACCTGCATTGCTTTACCACACATACACTACACCTTGGGACCTATTACTCTTTGGCTGTTTGGTTGGTAGGTGGCCTCAAGTCGTGTCCAACTCATAGATACCCTCATAGGGTTTTCAATGCATGGCTGATTGTTTTGGGATTGCTTTGGGAGTGGATTGCCATGTCCTTCTCCCGCTCTTGTGGTGCTGGGGATCGAACCCAGGTCCTCAGAGAGTGTGGAGTGGCACTCTACACACTTAGCTAAACCCCAAAATCATTACTGAAAATAAAAATTGGCTGATTCTACAATTTTTCAGCATTACTCTTCTAGCCATCTCTCCACATTTAAAACAAAATCTTGTTTGTGAACGAGAAAAAGTCAATGTCCATTGACAAAATCTGTTAAAAATCACTCAAAACCACCCAGGGAATGTGTTAAATATCTTCAAGTCCCTTTTCTTCTAGTCTTACTTCTGTCAACATATATTTTCATAACTGCTGCCTATAGCCTAGGGTGAATATTTAATCAACAGTTCACCTTTCTTTATATTAGAAATTCAAAGGCATTTTAAAATTTAAATGAAATCCCACATAGTTTATATTCACATGCATGAATTCAGAGGATTATTTTCCCCCACATAAAAAACTGAAATTATGTCTTTAGCTTACAAATACTAAAGCCACAATAAAATAACCTCTACTGATGAAAATATACCTAAGGGATTACATGGGTACAGCCACATTCTTCCAAGGAGCTAAAACAATTTGCATGCAGCATATTTGCCTATGTCTATATATTATATTTGGGAGAAGGGCCCAGCAACCCACTCCCAAAAAACAATCAGCCATTTAAAACCCTATGAATAGCAGAAAAGCAGTAACAATAGTGTCTTGCATGTTGTACATACGGTCACTATGAGTTGGATACCAACTAAACAACACCCAACAACAACAATATATATTATATATGTGTATATACACACACACACACACACACACACACACATCTCCTTACAATCTGGAAAGCACATTAGTAATATTTATGAAAAATAAACAGGAATGAGAAGTGATTTTAAGTGCACCACACATCTAATGCCTGCCTCGGTATTAAAGTCTTCATATTCTGAAACTCAGCCCAATGTTTCATCCACTGCTTTGCTTCATTTCAACAAAGCTATCAACAATTCCATTATATTACAAAGCAGGATTTATATCTTGGGAATGTGATATTAATTTAAGAAAATAACTTACTCTGCTCAGGCAAAGTAATTGAATGACTAGAGAAAATAATGTTTTATCTCAAAAGCCTTTTACAACCATCCTTCTTTTGTTCACTTGCCTAAACTTGAACCAATGTCATTACTAATATGTAAAGTTATGTAAGGAATGTGTCAGGCTGTATCGTTAGATGATGTAATGTTTTCCAGCACTGAAGGAAAAATCCAGAAAGTTCTTGCAAGAGGGAGAAGCTCTATTCTCCCTTAACTGTAGAATGTTATTTTTACGTGACCGTCTGTGACCAGTTCAAAGCAGGTATGGAGAAGCACAGTGTCTTCACCTCCCACATTACACCAAAATTCCAAGTCCACAGGGACTGCTCTTGTTTCCATAGTTACAAAGGCAACACCAATGATCAAAGGGCTTCTCGGGCCTGGATGTGCTGTGGTCTTTGTCAGTGTGGGTTACCTGGTGTGGGGGCTGCCCTGGACACGACCTAGGCTAACACACACCACAGGCATGAAGGGAGAAGGAGGCAAGTAAGGGTATCGCTTATAACATTTCTTTTCTTCACAGTGATTCTGTATCTCTTTGTTAGGTGACAGAAACCTCTGAGAATCTGAGGACAGCTATGTACTTCCCTGAAAAAGGTACAGTAAGTTTGTAATCCAGAGGGTCCCGTACCTGTGGACCACTGGTTAGGAAAGCTTTCTTCATAGAAACTGATATAATTTATTGTTCCTCCTACAGCAAGGAATTTGGACTCTGTGGGGTTAATGCTAATTCTCTTTCCCAGATATGAGAAAATACAAGAAAACACAAAAGACCCTCTTGGCCTTGGGTCTGGCGTGAGGACCCTCTTCCTGAAAGCACTCAGAAAGGACTTACACAAAAGAAAATGGTACAACTGCAAACAGTGGCAATGGTAAGCTTATTGACCATAACTTTTAAGACCTTGGTATCCTCTGATAGAATAGGGTGAGAACAGAAGATCTTTTAAAAAGGTGGGCAGGTGTTTTACAGTGACAAAAAATAAAGAAGTTTCAAGAAAAAAAAAGAAGAACAAGGATGAGAATATGTCTGTCAAACAAGGGACATGGGAACCAAGTGCCAGGGCTCCCCATGGCCAAAGCTGGAACAATTTGAGCCACAAAGTGAAGTAGAATTGGATTATAATTCAAAGTATGAAATTAAAACCCATGAGTCCATACAAATAGAAATAAAAAAATAGAAAACACAAGTGAATCAATGGGAGACAATGGACAGACCTCCTCATACAGAATTCCAATAGTTGGTGTAGATCCTCTGTTCTCAGATTGGGGGAGCACAGCTCCCCACTCCTGTGTGTGGGCTGTGTGTAATGCCTTCCTTTCCAGCAGCTCAGCACAGAAAGGGAGAGAAAAGCATAACTTTACAGTGGAGATACCTGACAATTACTACCTCAGCAAACGACCAAGGTTAACTTCAGTGGCGGCAAGTCATGTTGACAGTGTGTACCCCTGAAATGATGTGATGAGAAGGGCATTTTAACCCTATGATCTTCAACTCCAAAAGAGAATCCTGTCTAATCACAAGAAAAACATCAGACAAATCAAAACTGAGGTAGCGCCTATAAAATACCTCGCAGGTACTACTCTGAACTGTCAAGGTCATCAAAAATAAGGAAAGGATGGGAAACTGTCAGAGCCAAGGGGAGCCCAAGAAGACATGACAGCATGTTCTTCAAATGTGACAGAATTCTGATGGAATTTTAGGACCAAAAAAAGAAAGAGATGAAATAAAAACTAAGAATATGATAAAAAGTACAGTCATGGTCAGGTGCCATTGCGCCTCCCTGTAATCTCAGCAATTTGGGAGGCTGAGGCAGGAGGATCACGGATTCCAGTCCAGAGGCAGCCTGTGTAACTTAGCAAGACCCTAACTCAAAATAAAAAATTAAGAATGGGCTGGTGGAGTTGCTCAGTGGTAGAGCACATGCCTACCATGTGCAAGGCCCTAGGTTGAGTCCTTCAATACTGAATAAAAAAAGAAAGTATAGACTTTAGTCAGGAACAACATATCCATACTGGATTTTTAATTGTAAAAAAATGTACCATATTAAGGAAAAAGGACAATAGGGGAAACTAGGTACAGGGTGGGGCTGGGATTTAGCTCCGTTGGTAGAGTGCCGCTCTGCAGTCATGGGAGAAGGACGTGGCAATCCACTCCCATGGCAATCCCAAAACAATCAGCCATTGAAAACCCTATGAGGGTCACTATGAGTTGGAAACGACTCCATGGCACCTAACAACAACAAGGTACAGGGTAGGAGCAATGCTCAGGATTACCTTGGCAATTTTTATATAAATCTAACTTTGGGCTGGGATTTAGCTCAGCGGGTAGAGTGCTGCACTGCAGTCTCTAAGGTCCCGAGTTCAATTCCCAGCACCGCAAAAATGGGAGAAGGACCTGGCAATTCACTCCCAAGGCAATCCCGAAACAGTCAGCCATTGAAAATCCTATGAGGGTCGCTATGAGTTGGATAACGACTCGACAGCACCTAACAACAACAACAACAACAACTTTGTTTTAAAATAAAGTGTTCATTTTAAAAAGAAAGGGTGAGCAAGATAGAAGCTGATAGATTCAAGAAAGCCAACCACACTCTCCCACTCCAGTCCCTAAATTTTATCTGGAAGCAAAGAATCATAATGTGAGGACATCTCAATCATATGCTAAGGCTGAGACTTATTTTTAAAAAAGCAGTCACAGGTCTGTACACATCAGTTATGGTTCAGCATGACATTTCCATTTACATAAAATAATTTTAATATTAGTGTTGTTGTTGTTAAGTGCTATCGAGTCTAACCCAACTCATAGTGACCCTATGTACAACAGAACGAAACACTACCCGACACTGTGCCACAAAATCTTTTTCTGTTTGGGCCCATTGGGGTAATCACTATGTTTCTGATCATTTTGAGTCATGCCACAACAGCAAGAGGTCCCAAGGGCTTTATTCCATTCCTATCATTGAGGTCGAGTCTACTTTGAGGAGGCAACTCTTCCCCAGTTATTTCCTGCATGCCTTCCAGCTTGCGGGGGGGGGGGGGCTCATTTTCTGGTACTGCTATTCACAGGGTTTTCAATGGCTAATTATTTTGGGAGTGGGCTGACAAGTCCTTCTCCCTAGTGTATCTTAGTCTTGAAGCTCAGCTGAAACCTGTCCACCATGAGTGGCCCTGATGGTATCTGAGATACTAGTGGCGTAGCTTTCAGCATCACAGCAACACAAAAGCCCCTACAGCATGACAAGCTGACAGACACGTGGGGGCTTTATAAAAGTAGGTAGAGAAAATTAGACATTCAAAGGCACTTTATATATAGTCTGATGATTAATTAAATCAGTGGTTACTTATGAAGCAGATAATTGTAGGGCCATTACAGAATTATTTTTTTCTTTTCCTACCTATCTCATAATTTGTCAGCTCTTTTGATAGCTTCTTCTGTATTTAATTTTCATTCTTTTTTTTGCAGATTAAACTGTGAACAGAAGGTATATAAATACAGACAGTAAATGATACTTTTAATATGATTAGTTGAGTTTAGTCTAAATTAATTTGAACAGAATGTGTTTATAGGTATGTGGTATGTGTGTGCACAGCAAACTCTGCCGGGTTCTTATGAGCCAGGAATCCTAACTGAGAACAGTGTTTGATAACATTTGTCTTATTTATCCTCCAGTTGGGCTGAAGGCACTGTCGTAGCCTGTGGAAACATTTTCAAATCTTTCCTATCTCCAATTATACCATTACATCATCCATGGCACAAGGAAAAGTATTTTTCACAAAGTAGGAACATCTATTTGGAGAGATGCTGGATTTTGAATCCTAGGGATTTCCAAATGCCATTGAAGGTCACCTGTGGTCATTTTTACCTTTATAACACTTATGCGATTATTCATTCTACCAATACCATAGCAGAAATATCTGTTTACATGGGGTATTTCTCAAATAGTAGAAAACATTATATATCCTAACTGCTTCTAATTAGTTTTCCTCGTGAAATAGGAGCCTCATGATATAAGGGATCACATCTGAACTTGAATCCAAACAGAATGTTTATTGTACAATCAGTTTCCATATTATGTGGCATAGGATTATAATCTAGGCCAGCAAATAAGAATCCATAGTAACACTTCCAACTCTGCTGCTAACTGCAATGGTGTTTATTATTTCTCAATTTTTCATAGGTAGCATAAATATAAAAGATTTCTCTTCCAGCCCAACAAGTTTTTCTTGTAAATAAGAGAAATACCTCTCTCTCTCCCCGCCCCACCCCAAACATTCATGTAAACTATGGGTAAAATTGAAGAGCACTTTCTAAGAGCTAAGCGACTTGTGCTTGATCCCTGCATAGACTATACTGTTCTGTCAAGACATTGAGTAAATACCTCACCCTCTCTGAGCTCCTCAATCTTGGATGTACATTCGATTCAGCTGGCAAACACTACAAGCAACCAATGCCCCCCAAATGTAGTTGGCCTGGGATGTGGCCCAGACCACAATGTTTTTTAGAAAAGCTCCTTGGGTGATTCCAATACTTGAAAGAATTCTTTGTTTGGAAAGAGTGAGAAAAAGACATGGGATTGAAATGTGAGGAACCCCAACATTTGATGAGCATATGGGGGAGATAAGCCAACGACTGAGAGAAAGAATAAATTGCCCCAGACGCGGGGCTAAATCCAGAAGCATGTGGTCAACAGGACTCAAGGAAAAGAATATTTCATAGAAGGGTTGTTTCAAATGGATCAGCAGGTGGGAGCAGAGGTTGAGGAAGAGGGGAGGGAGAAGGGAAATAATGTGGAAGGGTAAAAAGGGAGAGGAAGATCTCAAAATGTTGTTGTTGTTAGGTGCCGTCGAGTCGGTATCTGACTCATAGCGACCCTCTGTACAACAGGGGAAACACTATTGTCAGTGCTTCTCTGCTGTTCATAGGGTTTTCAATGGCAGATTGATTTTTGGGAGGGGGGTTGCCAGGTCCTTCTCCCAAGTCTACAGCTTCTGGTGTTCCCAGGTGGTCTCCCATCCAGGTACTAACCACGCCCGACCCTGCTTAGCTTCCGAGATCTGACGGGATCGGATGCCACTGGGCTACCGCTGCAGGCGATCTCAAAATATATGATGAAAATGTATGGAACACATCGGAAAAATAGGGGCAAGGAAAAAATGAGAATGTACCTCATGATTGCATATGATGTTTATTACATGTTAATTAAAATTCTTACTTTTTTATAAAGAAAAATATGGCCAGATGACACCGAGGGGTTATGAAGAGGAATTAAAACTCTCCATGGAATTTGGCAGGTGAGCTGTTTTTCAGCTGAGAAAGAGACAGGTCAACTGGGGTGGATAGAATAGAATGAGGTGACATATATATGCATTGCAAGAATTCCAGAAGCAGAGGAAAGAAAGAACCAAAAAGCTTATTCTAAGAAATAATGGTGAGCCTAGAGCGGTGGTGCACACCTGTAATCCCAGCGGCTCGGGAGGCGGAGGCACGAGGATCGCAAGTTCGAGACCAGAGGCAGTTTGCGTAACTTAGTGAGACCCTGTCTCAAAAAGTTAAAAAAAAAAAAAAAAAAAAACCATGGGCTGGGGGTGCAGCTTAGTGGTCCAGCACTTGCAGAGCATGCAGGTGCGAGGCCCTGGGTTCAACCCCCAGTACTGCCAAAAAGAAAGAAAGAAAGAAAGAAAGAGAGAGAGAGAGAGAGAGAGAAAAGAAAAGAAATAATGGCTAAAATCTTCTCAGAATGGAGGAAGGTGTTGGGCACCCAGCTTTAGGAAGCCTAATAATCCCTAAAAAGAAAAACGAAAAAAAGATCCCAAAGAAATACATAGTGAGACCCACATATTAGTCAGGAGTTGTATACACAAATGTGGAGACAGTGATATGGGAGGAGATTTGCAATGGGAATCGCAGGTGGCCACACCATGACAGAGGCTAACAGGTGCAGAGGCAGGGTGTCTTGTGAACAGGAGCCCCTGGGATGCCAGAAGAGAGGCTCCAGGCAACCGTGACTGTGTTAGACCCCAGGAAGTTGATGGTGTAACTTTCACTCCCAGGCTGAAGATCTGAGAACCCGGGGCTGTCCTGTGAGTCTTACAACCCAAGTTCAGAGAATCTGGAGGGCTGATGTATCAGAGGAGAAGGACGTCCCAGCCCCAAGAAGGGGAGAGGGCAGCGATGCTTCTTTCCTCTGTTTTAGCTCCATGTGGCCACAGAGGACTGGATGGTGCCTCCCACACTGAGGGCAGAACTTTCCCACTGGGCCCAAAGAAACACAGGCCCATTTCTCAGAAACTCCTTCACAGACATACCAGAAATAATGCTCCCCTGGCTCTTTGTTGTTGTTGTTAGGTGCCATGGAGTCGGTATCCAACTCATAGCAACACTATGTACAACAAGTGAAACACTATTGTCAGTGCTTCTCTGCTGTTCATAGGGTTTTCAATGGCAGATTGATTTTTGGCAGTGGGTTGCTGGGTCCGTCTCCCTGCACCACCTGGTATTCCCAGGTGGTCTCCCATCCAAGGACTAACCTAGACCTGACCTTGCTTAGCTTCCAAGATCTGATGGGATTGGATGCCACAAGGCTATGGCTACAGGCCCCCTAGCTTTTTTGTTGTTGTTGTTGTTTTAGGTGCCATCGAGTTGGTAACCGACTCATAGCAACCCTCATAGGGTTTTCAATGGCTGACTGTTTCGGAATTGCTGTGGGAGTGGATTGCCAGGTCCTTCTCCCATTTTTGCAGTGCTGGGAATTGCACTCAGGACCTCAGAGACTGCAGTGCAGCGCTCTACCAACTGAGTTAAATCCCAGCCCCCCTAGCTTTTTAGTTATTCCTTAATCCAGCCAAACTGACGTCCAAAATGAAAATCGCACACATCGTAATCAAGTTGTCAAAAGCCAAGGACAAAGAGAGAACCATCTATGCAGTAAAATAAAAGTAGGTTGTCAGTCTGGCAAAGTGGCACAAGCCTGTCACACCAGTGACTCAGAAGCCAGAGGCACAAGTTCAAGGCTAGACACAGCCTGCGTAATTTAGTGAGACCTTAGAGAAACAATAAAAAGGGGAGGAGGGTGCATCACAAGCTATGTGCAAGGCTGTGGGTGCAGCCCCTAGTATCGCAAAAATTACGTAAGTAAATTAGTAAATAAATAACATAAATATAAGAGCAGTTTGTCATAGAGAAAGGAACATCCATAAAGTTTTCATCAGAAACGCTGCAGACAGGAGAGCAGAGGTATAATATATTCAAAGTGTTGAAAGAAAAGAGCAAACTGCCAACAACGAAACAGGGCATCTAGCAAAACCGTCTGTCAAAAATGAAAGAGATGCAAAAATTTTTCCAGACAAACAGAAGCTGAGGGGATTCATCACGACCAGACATGACTTACAAGAAATGTTCCAGGGAGTTCTTCAACTTGCAATGGAAGGGCAATGTGCAACCACATGGCAGCACAGTAAAGTGGAGAAGCTGCTTCGAGCGGCAGTTTTATAAGTGATACGTAATGCTATATTGTTGTAGTTGTTGCTGTTATTGTTCTTAGGTGCTGTCAAGTCAGGTCCGACTCACAGAAAGCCTGTGTACAACAGAATGAAACATTCCCTGACACTGTGCCATGCACATGATCTTTTTATATTTGAGCCAATTGTTGCAGTCACTATGCTTCTTCTCATTTGGAGTCATGACACAGGAGCAAAAGGAGGTCCCAGGGGCTTTATTCCATTCCCTCATTAAGGTCGACTCTACTTTGAGGAAGCTACTCTTCCCCAGTCCTTTCTTGAATGCCTTCCAGCCTGGGGAGTTCATTTTCTAACACTATATTTGACAGTGCTTCTCTGCTATTCATAGGGTTTTCAATGGCTGATTGTTTCAGGAGTGGGCAGCCAGGCCCTTCTCCCTGGTCTGTCTTAGTCTGGAAGCTCAGCTGAAACCTGTCCACCATGGGTGGCCCTGCTGGTATCTGAAGTATCAGTGGCATAGCTTTCGGCACCACAGCAATATGCAAGCCCCCGCAGCATGACAAGCTGACAGACACATGGGGGACTGCTGTAGTAGTGGTGGTGAATCATTTTAATTTTAATATAAAACTTAAGAGAAAAATAGTTAAAATGACTATTTAAAAATAAAATGTTAATAGTTATCGATAACAGTGAAACTGGGGAAATTAAATTATAAAATGTTTTATGTGATTAACATTAACTTAACAGCTTATGATAGGCTCTTATAATTATAAGATATTTTTTTAATCCCCATGAGAACCACAAAGAAAATCTCTACAGCAATAGTCACATGAAAGAAAAGGAGGAAGGAATCAAAGTATATAAATACAATGACATACATACATACACAAAGATAGCAAAAGAGGAAAAGAGACAAAAGAACTATGTCAAGTCCAAAACCATCTTAACAATCTTAGGAAGACTGATACCACCCCAAATGGTATCAATAATTTTCCAACAACAATGACATGAAACTAGAAATCAATAGCTAAAGGAAAACTGGATAATTCACAGGTGATGATCCAACAACACACTTTTGAACAACCAATGTGTCAATGAAAAAAATCAAAATTAAAATTAGAAAATATCTTGAGGCAAAAACGCAATATGCTAAGACATGGAATGCAAACAAAACAAAAAAGAAAACAACAAAAAACACTACAAACAGAAGTTTAAAGGAAATCCATACATTAAAAAATGATCTCAAGTACATAGCCCACATTTATACTTCAGAGAACTAGAAAAAGAACAAAATAATCCCAAAGTTGGCAGAAAATAGGGAATAAGACTTCTGAAAGAAAATAAATAGAAAACAGAAAAACAATGGGAAAAAATTAATAGTGTTTTTTCAATATAAACAAAATTGGCAGACCTTTACCTAAAATAAAAAGAGAGAAGACTCAAAAAATAAATCAGAAATGAAAGAAAAACATTAATTATAACTAATGCCAAAGAAGTACAAAGGATTTTAAGAGACTGCTATAAACCTCACCCTGGTCCGCATTTGTCAGATCTCAGAAGCTAAGCAGGGTTGGGCTTGGTTAGTACTTGGAATAGGAGACCGCCTGGGAACACCAGATGCTGTAGCCTTGGGAGAAGGACCTGGCAGCCCACTCCCAAAAAACAACCCTCCATTGAAAACTTTATGAATAGGAGAGGAGCACTAATAATAGTGCCAGGCAGTGTTAGGGAAGTGTTTTGTTCTGTTGTACACAGGATTGCTGAATTGGGCCCAACTTGATGGCACCTAACAATCATGAAGAAACAGAAAATCTACACTGATCTATAACTAATAAGGAGATTGAATCAGTAAGTAAATTTTCCAAAAAGAGAAGCCCAGAAAGAGATGCTTTCACTGGCAAGTTCTACCAAACATTTAAAGACAAATTAAGGCCAATGCTTCTCAAAATCTTCTAAAACATTGAAAAGGACAGAACACTTCCAAAGTCTTTATGAGAACACTCTGACCTTGTTACTAAAGCCAGAAAAAGACACCTCAAGAAAAGAAAACTTCAGGCCAATAACCCATACAAACATAGAAGCACAAATTCTTAACAAAATGCTCTGACACCAGACTCAATAGCACACTCAAGTCTCCTACAACAGGACCAGGTGAGATTTACCCATGGTGCAAAGACAAGTAACTGTATGAAAATAGATTAATGTTATATGCCACCCACACCAATGGAAAGACAGATAAAAATTACATGATCATATTGATAGGTGTACAAAAGGCACCTGATAAACTTTAACATTCATTCATGATAAAGAAAAATATATTCAACTAGGAATAGAAAGGCACTACCTCAACATATTAATGCCATAGATGAAAATCCCACAGTTAAGATCATACTCAACATTGAAAAACTGAAATCTCTTAAACTAAGATTAAGAGAAAGATAAGGATGCCCACTCTTTCCAGTTCTATTCAATGTAGTACTAGAAGTCCTGGACAATTGGACAAGAAATAAACAGCCGGGCACAGTGGCACATGCCTGTAATCCCAGAGGCTCAAGAGGCGGAGGCAGGAGGATTGGAAGTTTGAGACCAGAGGCAGTCTGCATAACTTAGCAAGACCCTGTGTCAAAAAGTAAAAAAGTGGGCTGGGGGTACAGCTCAGTGGTCCAGCACTTTCAGAGCATGGAGGCATGAGGCCCTGGGTTCAACCCCCAGTACCAAAAAAAGAAAAGAAAAGAAAAGAAAAAACATCCAAACTGGAAAAGAGTAAGCCAAGGTCACTGTATGCAGGTCACATGACCTTGTTTATAGAATATTCTAAAGGTTCCATGCACACACACAAATTAGAACTGACAAATTCAGTAAAATTGCAAGATATAATACTACCATACAAAAATCAATTGCTCTTTTATGCACCAATAATGAACTCTCTAAAATGGAAATTTGGAAAATAATCCCATTTATAGTAGCATCACAAAGAATAAAATGTTTAGGAATAACTTTAAGGTAATGAAAGGCTTGTACACTAAAAACTATAAAATATTAATGAGAGAAATGAAGGGCATAAATGGAAAGGCATCCTGTATTTGCAAACTGGAAGATAGAATATTGTTAAAATATCCATACTAACCAGATAGATCTACAGATGCAATGCAACCTCTATCACAATCCTGATACAGAAATAGAAAAAATAAAGTCTAGAACTCATATGGAACCACAAAAGATCTTATATTAACCTTCTCATTGTTGTGACAAATACCTGAGAGAAGCGGTTTAAAGGAGAAAGGATTTATTTTGGCTTATGGTTTCATAGGTGCTGGTCCATCATGGCTGAGGAAACATGATCAATCAGAGCACCTCACATCATGGTGGCCAGGAAGCACTGAGAGAGCACACCTGTGCTAGCAGGATTTCTCATTTTCTCTCTTTTATTCCATCTGTGTCCCCAGACTGAGACAAGGTGCTGTCCACATTCAGGACAGGACTTTCCCTTAGCTAATCATTTCTAGAAACCTCCTCACAGACTCACCCAGAGGTGGTCTTTACTAACCTCCTAAGCACTTCTCAGGGGCTGGGATTTAGCTCAGTTGGTAGAGCACTGCTCTGCAGTCTCTAAGGTCCCCAGTTCGATTCTCAGCACCACAAAAATGGGAGGAGGACTTGGCAATCCACTCCCAAGGCAATCCCAAAACAATCAGCCATTGAAAATCCTATGAGGGTCGCTATGAGTCAGACACGACTTGACAGCACCTAACCACCACTGACCAAAACACTTCTCAACCGAATCCAGCTGACAATTGAAATCAATGATCGCATACCCCAAACGCCCGAAACAAAGAACAAAGTTGGTGGCATCACATTTCCTGATTTCAAATAATATTATAAAGCTACAATAACTAAAACAATATGATATCGGCACAATCCTTGCATATATGTAAATCAGTGGCACAGAACAGAGAGCCCAGAAATAAATCCAGGATATACGGCCAGCTGATCTTCACTAAGTGGGCCAAGAATACACAATGGGGACAGAACAGTGTCTTTAATAAATGGTGCTTGGAAGACTAGGAATCTACAAGCAAAAGAAAGAAACTGGATGATAATCTTATACCACACACACATAAATCAACTCAAAATGCATTAAAGGGTTAACGTAAGGCCTGAAACTGTAATTCCTCTAGGAGATTAAATAAAAGAAAGGATTCATGACGTTGATTTTGGCAATCATTTCATGGGCATGATATCAAAAGCCCAGGCTACAAAAGTCAAAGTAGACAGGTTGGGTTATTTTAAACTAAGCTGCTTTTGCATAGAAATGGAAACCATCAATACAGTGAAAGGAAGCCTATGCAAGGGAAGAAAATATTTACAAGCTGTACATCTGGTAAGAGACTAACTTCCAAAATATGCACAGAATTCCTACAATTCAAGAGCAAAACAAACCATTAACTTGTTTTTAAAACGGTTTAAAGATTTAAATGGCTGTTTCTCCAAAAATGACATACCAGTGGCCAACATATCTATGAGAAGATGCTCAAGGTCACTGGCCAGGTCGATGCAAGTCAAAATCACAAAGGGATATCACCTCACAGCTATTAGGGTGGCTGTTATTAAAAACAAGAGCAATAACAACAAACGCAACAATTAAACCAATTTAAAGGCAAGTCTTTGTAAGAATATGGAGAAAACAGAGCCCTTGTACACTGTTGGTGGGAGTGAAAAATATTGCAGCTGCTATGGAAAAGAGCATAAAGCATCCTTAAGAAATTAAAAATGGATGGAATTAGAGAAAATTATTTTAAGTGAATGAACACAAACTCAGAAAGAGAAACACCACATGTTCTCACTCATTTGTGGGAGCTGAATCAAAATTATAAGAAGGAAAAAATCCTATACAAAGGTTGGATCATAATAAAAGAAAAAAAAGCTAAGAATGGTATTATAGATGTTGTAGAGAATGCATGTAATAGTTCTGACAAAGTAAAAAGAAAGTTCACAACAGAAAAAGTTTCTATCTTAAACAGAACTGGAACCCAAGGATATATACAAAAATATTACCATAAAAAGGCAAGTAAATGGAAGAGAAGTCTTTGATTGGGGGGTGGGATGGAGGGAGGAAGCTCACAAGAGGGTAAGGGGGAACCTATATGAATAATGTACAACAAAATGCATAAATGGAAATGTCACAATGAAAAGCATGTCAGAATGAATCACATTAAGATATACATTAAAAATTTCCAATAAAAAAAGAAATTAAAAATGAAGCTACCATATATATCATCAACAATCCCACTTCTGGATATTTGCCCCAAAGAACTGAAACAATAATCTTCAGGAGATGTTAGCACTCTCATAGTTATCACAATTCTATACACAATAGGCCAAAGTAGAAACATCTAATTATCCCTCAGTAGGAAGGTAAGTAAAAACATGTGGTATACATATACAACAGAATACTACTTAGGCTTAAAAAAGAAGAAAATCCTTGCATGTGTCACAAGATGAAGGAAACTTGAGGACATTATGTTAAGAGAACTAAGCTAGTCACAGAAGAACAAATATGGTATTATTTCAAATACATGAAGTAACTAAATCATCAAACTCAGAGTAGAATAGCGATTGTAGAAGCTAAAGGGAGGGGAAAATAGGGCATTGTTATTGAAATTCACTATATTATATATTTTAATATATATGGGTGTGTCTGTGAGGTTTTATATATTTTAACATGTATTATAAAGTTTCATTTATGCAAATTCCACAGATCTCCTATACAATATTCTGTTATAGTTAACAAAAAATTAAATGTATAATACAGTATTGTTAAGAGGGCAGATTTCATTTTAAGTATTCTTATCATAGTAAAATGTTTAAAGAATAATCCCCAGTAGACAATACTCTCTCTAAATAATCCATACAGCATATAAACATAAAATATGATAACTTTATATTTGAGTTATTGCTCACTTTAGTATAGAAAAAAGTAGAAATGAGTTTATATTTTGTAACTGAAACAATTTTCATATTATTTGAGCTATTTATATAACTCTCACTTGGAAACAAAATTTAAATTCCTGGCTATCTTCTAAGGAAAATCTGGCACATGAAGAGATAAACAGTAAACCCTACCAGGATGAAACATCCCCGAATGCAATTCCTAACTGTATCATCTTTGCAGATTACAAAGTTAAATTAATCTCTTCTCTTATACCCACCTCCCTAAAGTAAACTGACTATCTGAGCTCCAGAAAAAAGGTAAAAATGGAATATCAACTAGAGTTGATTGTTGGCTTAAGAAATGTAGGGCATTTTTCTTTTCCAAAAGATCTAGTCGAGGAGAAAACTTGAAAAAGCTAATTCCAACTTCAGATGCTCCTACAAAACAAAAGGCAATGAAATCTAAGCCTCATAAGCATCAGCCTCTGGCAGGATGAATGAGAGGTTTCTCATTGCAAGGAGGGGGCTCAGCAGAGGGAAATGGTCACATACACAAAATGGCGCACCTGCCAATGGAAGACTCAGATAGATTCAGTTTCCTCCTTCAAAGATTCAAGCTAATAATTGAGCACAATGTTCTTGTGTATCTGCCCCAATTTAAGAGTTCTTACAAGAACACCTAAAAGATGAACAATGAAATGCATTGTGCTATATTCTAAGACAGTTCAGAACTCTAAAGGTAACCTAAATATATCAGTGACTGCTTTTGGAATTTATATTTCAGAGGAACTATTGTATAGTAAAGGTGTCCTCTAGTATTTGTGTGGATGTTAGACACCAACATCTTCAAGGGGCTCAAGATCTTTATATAAAATCATGTGATGTTTGCGTATAAACTATGCAATCCTTCCATATGTTTTAAATCGTCCCTAGATTATATATAATACCGAATACAATGTAAATGTGATGTAAATGTCCTACTATACCATTTAGGGAATAATAATAAGTAAAAAGTCTGTACATGTGCAGTACAAACACAATTTTTTTCTGAATGTATTTTGACTTGTGGTTGGTTGAATCCATGGATGTGGAGCTTGTGGTTATGGAGGGTTGTGTGCAGTACTGCCACCAAACGATTAATGACATGATCCTTATCATCTACCATCTATATTTTCTGCATTTGGTTAACAATGCTTTTGGGGAAAAAACTGATCCTTGACTGAGAATTCTCAAGTTGTGCAACTATTTGTCCCTCACAGAACTCATGCTTAAATGGAAGTATGCTTTCTGAATACTACCATGTGTGGATTCACCCAGTCATTCAAAGAATACTTAGTGAGTGACTATCATGACCATCCATTTGGCTAGGCCCTGGAAAAATACCAGCAAAAAGAAACACACAAAAATATCACCCTCTTATAACTCAGCCTGCAACTCATAGAAGTAATTGGCCATAGATAGAATCAAAAAGTTCCAAGCTCCCATTTCACCAAGAGGAAGTATTGTTGTTCACCCCTGACACTGGGTCAAATAACCATTATTCTATGTCTAGTCAAATTTATAAAAAGGTTGGTTATTCTAATGTTAAGGTAAATGTCTTACACATACGCTTGCTTTGCCTTTTTTCCACATATGTGATTTTTATTTACTTTTTAATTTAATGTTTGAATAAAACTAGAAACAAAATTGAGTCCACACTATGTGACTGAAAATCCCACCTTTTTATGTCTGCATATACGAAAATGGAAAAGCTAATTCTAAAATTTATATGGAAATGCAAAGGATCTAGAATAACCAAGATAATATTAAAAAAGAACAAAGAAAAACTCAGACACACTCTACCAGTCCTTGAACTATAGTAAAAAATGATGATCTTACATGCACAAGGACAACCAGTTAGACTGAAAAGAAGCAAGTAACTGATTTTCAAATAAAGCACAACTACAATTTAGCAGTATAAAGATGCACTTTTAAATAACGGTGCTGTACTAATTGGATATGCCTGTTTTAAAAGGAGTTTTGACCTCACAGCATAAATAAAAAGTAAATTGAAATGGATTACTGATCTAAATGTGAACCATAAAGTAACAAAGCTTCCTGAAAATAAAACAGATTCATCTTTATGACCTTGGGGTAGAGAAAAAAATTCATAAACAAGATACAAAAGCATTAATAAAAGAACAAATAAGACTTCATGAAAGTAATTCTTCAATGGATTATTATCAAAAAGACAAGAAGATAACAAATGCTTATGAGGATGTGGTAAAAGAGAAACTCATATACACTTGGTGGTAGTGTACATTAGACACTATGGAAAATGGAATGGAGTTGCCTTGAAAAACTAAAAATAGATCTACCATATGATCCAGTAATCCCAGGACACTTGTATACAAAGGAAATAAAATCATTGCATCAAAGAAACATTCCATGTTTATTGCAGCACTATTCACAATAGCCAAGATATGAAATCAATTAAGGTACCCAAAGATGTGTGTTGATAGATAGATAGACAGATATACAATACGTAGATAGATATTATATACATATATACATATGCATGCATGTATGTATGTATGTATGTATGTATGTGTGTATGTATATGTGTATATGTGTGTGTGTGTGTGTGTGTGTGTGTGTGTATATATATATATATATATATATATATATATATATATATATATTTGTTGTTGTTAGGTCCGTTGAGTCGGTGTCCAACTCATAGCGACCCTCATAGGGTTTTCAATGGCTGCTATATATATATATATATATACACATATATATATAAAATGTAGATGGGGGTGTGAACAAGGCATGGCCTTTATTTGAATATGAAAGGCAGCCTGAAGAGCCAATTTGTTTCATGAAACAGTAACTCCTGCCTGAGAAATCCTGCATGCAAGCGTTCTGGGAACATGGAGGCAAGCTTTTAAGGGAATGGTGTTTATCTGCCCCAGGTTACAGTCAGGCTATATAGGCTAGATAAGATAATCATTACAGATTTGCCCTGGCAGATATCACATGGCTTTTTTACTTGCTTTGTTCTTAGTATACTTTGAAGATAAGCTTTACATTTACATGGTTTATGCAGAAAGCTCTGTCTTTTTGTACTTTGAGGATAAGCATTACATTTACATGATTTATGTAAGAAAACCCAATAAAAGGAACAAAGCGTAATGGGGCGGGGCTCAGTCCCATGCTGTGGTGCTGGGGTCCTCTGTTGAAATCTTTCATCTTCAGGAATCTGTTTCATTTTGGGGTCCCAGCCAACTACAATAATATGTGTATGTATATACACACTCACACACTTTTCTTACACACACACATACACACAATAGAATATTAATCACACATAAAAAAATGAAATCCTGTCCCATGTGGTAACATGGATGTAATATGAAGGTCATTATGCTAAACGAAATAAGCTACTTAGGAGAAGACAAGTGCCATGTGATCTCATTTCTGGAAACTAAAAAAGCTAATCTCATAGAAGAAGGAAATGGAATACTGTCTATTAAAGACTAGGAAGAGCAAGGAGTGTAGGGACAGAAAGAAGTTAGTTAAGGGGCACCAAAACAAAGAAAGGAGAATTACTTCTAGTTTTCTATAGCACAGTAAGGTAACCACTCCTTACATCAATCTACGATATATTTCAAAATAATGAGGAGAGTATGAAAGTTCCCATCACTGGGAATCATTAATGCTTAAGGAGATGATACGCTTAACACCCTGATTTGATCATTACACCTGTACACACATAGGAAATTGTTGTTCTATAACCCATAAAGATGTACAAACATCTTATCTCAATAAAAAAAAACCTGTAAAATTTAAGTAATTAAAAATAAAGCCAGGTGCCATGGCACACGCCAATAATCCCAGCAACTTGGGAGGCAGAGGCAGAAGGATCGCAGACTGGAAGCCAAGGGTGGCCTGCATAACTTAGAGAGAACTTGTCTCAACATAAAGGATTTTAAAATGGGCTGGGGGCGCAGCTCAGTGCTTGCAAAGCACTCGTAAGACCCTGCATTCAATGCCTGGGTACCTCAAAAAAATATATATTCTTCAGTTCATCAAATGACATTTTTAACAAAGTGAAAATACAAATCTAAGAATGGAGATGTACAATACAGTCCCATTCCATGTAATGACCTTTCAGTCAACGGCCAACCACATATGACCGTGGTCCCCTAGGCTTGTAATGGAGCTGAAAAATTCCCATCACCTCGTGTCATAATGTTGAAGTGTTTTCAGACCAGGCAGATCTCATGTCTTTGTGCTGAGCACAGGATACACAATTAGATACAGTGCATAACACTCAGTAATGGAAATAAACAATGGTGGCTGTGCTTTATGGATTTACTATACCGTACTTTTTATTGATATTTTAGAGTGCATGCCTTCTACTTATTTTTTAAAAAGTTAACTATTAAATTAGCCTCTGGTGGGTCTCTCAGGAGATACTGAGAACAAGGCAACAGCTGATGGAGGTTCCTGTCCCTGACAACCTTCCTTTGAAACAAGGTAGAAGGTAGGCGACAGTCACTTTGGTGATGCTGACCCTTGGTAGGCCTACACTACTGTGTATGTTTGAGTGACAGTTTGTTTAAAAAAAGGAAAAATGAAAATAAGTAAAAAATTAAAATAGCAAAAACTTATAATGATATAAAGAAAGAAGATATGATCATACAGCTGAATAATTTGTGTTTTAAGTGACGTGTTACCACAAAAGTCTCAAAAAAAATTAAAAGTTTGTAAGGTAAATAAATTATAGTAAACTAAAGGGAATTTGTTATTGAAGAAAGAAAACTTTAAGAAGAACTTAGTGTAGCCTATGCATTGTTGTTGTTAGGTACCCTTGAGTCAGGTCCAATTCATAGTGACCCTATGTACAACAGAACAAAACACTCCTCCACACTGCCATGCACATGATCTTTTCCTATGTTTGAGCACACTGTTGTAGACACTGTATTTTCTTCTCATTTTGAGTCATACCACATCAGCAAAAGGAGGTCCTAGGGGCTTTACTCCATTCCCATCACTAAGGTCAACTCTACTTCAAGGAGGCAACTCTTCCCCAGTCGTTTCTTGAATGCCTTCCAGCATTGGGGCTCATCTTCCAGCACTATATTTGACAGTGCTTCTCTGCCATTCATAGGGTTTTCAATGGCTAATTGTTTCAGGAGGGGGCTGTCGGGCCCTTCTCCCTACTCTGTCTTAGTCTGGAAGCTCAGCTGAAACATGCCCACCATGGGTGGCTCTGTTGGTATCTGAAAAACCGGTAGCATAGCTTTCAGCATCACAGCAAATCGTGAACCCCCACTGCACCACTAGCTGACAGACATGTGAGAAAGCCTAAGTGTGCAGTGTACAAAGTCTACACTAGCACAGGCACAGTAGTGTTGGAGGCCTTTGCACTCACTCACCCCTCCCTCGCTGATCTACCCAGAGAAACTTCCAGTAGTGAAGCTCCACACATGGTAACAGCCGTACGGACGCGCACCATTTTCTACCTCCTATACTGTATTTTTACTCTAGTCTTCCTATGTGCAGATATGTTCAGACATACCAATACTTACTACTGTGTTACAATTGCCAGTCTCCAGTACAGGGATGAGCTGTACATAGCTGGGATCCATAGGCTAGAGCCTGCGTATGCCACGGGCTGTCCCACCTAGGCTTCCGTAGCCCTCTATAATGCTTACACAGCACTGAACCTGACTGATGATATACTTCTCAGAGTACATCCGTGCCATTAAGCAACACACAGCTGGACATACGTCTGATGAAAGACCAGATGTAGCATGTGTAAAGAACTCCTCCATACTAATAAGAAATTCACTTTTTTTTTCCAGTGGTACTGGCGTCTTGAACCCAGAGTCTCATGCATGTGTTTGCAAGCACTCTACCATGAAGCTGCACCTCTCGACAGTCCATTTTTTACATTTTATTTTGTTGAGGGTCTCACTAAGTTCTGTAGGCTGCCTCTGCCCTCGAACTTGTGATCCTCCTGCCTCAGCCTCCTGAGGCATGGGGACGGCAGGCATGCATCACTGTGCCTGGTACCAGCATTGTTTTAAGTGAGCAGACACTTGAAAAATCACACTGTAGAATGGGGCAGCTGGAAGTGCAACCCACGTGGGGAAAGGTGTACAACAACGCTAGCCACCGAGGAAATGCAAATTAAGACCATAATGAGACCCCGTTACCCTCTCACCAGATGGTTGGAATTAAAACGACAGCCAAGAATATCAAGTTTTGATGAGACTATGGAGCAGTGGAGACTCTCTGACCCTGGTGATGGGGACAAATTTGGAAAACTGCCATGCCTGCCCTGCAGTACAGAAACTCCCCTCTAGGGTGCGAGCCCAACAGATACAAATGCATATGTGCCCCAAAGTGCGTGTATGCACATGTTCATAATGCCTTTAGCTCTCAGGGGCCAAACTGAAGCACTAACTATTCACCTTGCAGAAGCAAGAGCGAAAGCGAGCTCCACCTGGTCTCAAACACTGGGATGGCAAGAAATATCCCTATTGGTTTGTGGTATGGAAAGCAGCGACTTTCTGCTAAGAACGACCCTTCCTCAAACGACCCAGAGAGAACCTACTGATGGCCCATGTCAGCCTGTCACTAGACCTGGCCTGGGGCCCCCCAGACTGCCTGTCTCTCCCTTCTATGTGAGTGTGCAAGCTTGTCTCCATGCACCACTGTGAGCTATGTTAAGCGATCCCTGGAGAAAGGAACAGTGGGCAGCTATACTATGGTGGCACCTGATCCCATCAGATCTCAGAAACTAAGCAGGGTCAGTCCTAGTTAGTCCTTGGATGGGAGACCGCCTGGGAACACCAAGTGCTATAGGCTTGGGAGAAGGACCCAGCAACCCACTCCCAAAAATCAATCCACCATTGAAAACCCTATGAACAGCAGAGAAGCACTAACAATAGTGTTTCGCCTGTTGTAGATAGGGTCACTGTGAGATGGACACCGACTCTGCACCTAACAACAACAGAGAGTGCAACCAATCCACAAAGGACCCTCCCCAGAATCAGCTTATGTTGTTGTTGTTAGGTGCCGTCGAGTCAGTATCTGACTTATAACGACCCTCATAGGGTTTTCAATGGCTGTTTTGGGATTGCCTTGGGAGTGGATTGCCAGGCCCTTCTCCCATTTTTGCAGTGCTGGGAATTGAACTTGGGACCAGCTTATAGCAAAGCAAAACTGTCGCCTCAGGTGCCTGCTCATCGCAGCTTCCCACACTGGGTTCCTTCCAGCCTCCCTCACTCCCCTAAAGGAGAAGCCCTTCTCCCTGACCTGGGCAGCTTCCAGACCTCACTGTGGGAGCTCTCTCCCCTCTGGACAGTCTTTCCAAAGGAAGTCTTCCTAGCTATGTTTCAACTTGTTTTTTCATTTGGTGTGGAGATGGGTGAACGCTGGGTAGTGTGTTCATAACAACCAAGCACACAGGAAGGAGATGAAGGATTTCTGCTCCCACTGACGGGGAGGCAATGTCACAGACATGGAGGTAAGGGGAAGAAGCCAGCCCCAGAGCTCCTGTGGTGATTCTTCCCTTCACAGAAAGGACAAGAACAGGCAACAGCAATCGTGTAGGGAAAAATTGGGAGGAAATTGGCAAAAACTCCCAAACTGTGAAAATGGCATTTGAATATCTGGTTTGTAAATTAGAAATCTAGGGAAAATGAAAGTAACTTGGTTGCATGTTTGTACAAAACCCTTCCTGATTGGACAATTAGGCTGAAAGCTGATTGGCTCAGGCCATTCCGTGGGGAACTATATAAAGAGCTGCGCTGCAGCAGCTCGACCCTTTTTTGGCACGGCCTTTCTGGCATCCCTTTCTGCGCCTTCTCGCTTGTTCCTGCCTGGACCAGAGATGAGGAAGCGCCTCTCCCGCTGCTCTCCCCCGGGACCTTTGGTGAGGAAATAATGCTCTCCCGTTGCAATCCTCAACAAGGAAAGGAACCTGCTCTCCGTATGATCACTGAGGAAGCGGCAGCTGTCTCCTCCTGACCACCGAGACGACCAACACAGGTGTTTGTCCCTGGAAGGCAAAAGCGCCTGAGGCTTTTCCTTTCTCCCGTCTCCTCCAGGGTCCCGAGGGCCGCGGGAGTCTGCGCCCCTCACCTGAGGGTCCCGAGTGAATTGTGTTTAGTATCTGTGTGCGCAGTGGTGCAGCCCGTCCGAACCTTCAGGCCGGGGACCGGGAGGCGCGCGCCCCACATAGATTTGGTGCCCAATGTGGGGCCCAACACAATCGAAGGTAATAAAAATTAGAAGTGATTAACCTGTGGAAGAAAGCGTTATCTGGAATACAGCATGCGGAAGTTTCTAGAGTACCAGAAATGTTCCATGTCTTTGTCTATATGGTAGATTCATGAGGAATTTATGAAAATGTGCTGTGCATATTTGTGTACTTTGCTGAATGTCATAGCTCAGCCTTTAAATAGGGGAAAATCAAATCAGGTGGATAAATGTTGGCACAGACCATCAAAATGTACTATAAGAAGCAATGTAGCTAGATGTGGTAGCACACACCTTTGATCCCAGACACTGTGGAGGCAGAAACAGGAGGATTACAAGTTCGAGGCCAGAGGCAGCCAGTGTAACTTAGTGAGACCCTATTTCAAAATACAAAGTTTTTTTTTAAGGGGGGCTATGAGTAGGGCTCAGTGGTTGAGTGCTCACAAAAAGCATGTGGGAGGCCCTAGGTTCAATTCCCCAGTACTACAAAAAAATAAAGAATAAAAATAAAGGAAAACCAATAGATGGTAATTATAAAATCTACAAACTAACATTTTTTATGGATATATACATTATATGTTGTACAGTTAAAATTATAAGAATAGTAATGTTTTCATTCTTAGGCTGTTCAACAGGTAAGTAAGTATTTTATTATCACTCTTTGAAATGCACATCACTATTACATGTTTTTCTGTATGATTTTATATAATTTTTAAATTGCCAGTATATCATTTTGAGCCTTCCTAAACCATATACCACAGGCAAAATTTCTTTCTCATTTAGTAGGGAAAAAAAATAGTAAGCCAAGTTTGGTAGCACACATCTATAATCTCAGCACCCAGGAGGCTGAGGAAGGAGGATCACAAGTTCAAGGCCAGCCTGCACTACACAGCAAGACCCTGTCTCAAAAACCCAAACAAACAAAAGGAAAAAAATAGAATAAAAAAAGAAAAATGTACCTCCCCTCACTTGGGGATTAAGTATGCCTACTGTGGAGACAGACTGGCTGATTTTGAATCCTGGTTTACCACTGACTAGTAGGGTGGTTTTGGACTCCTAATCAGTAACCCAGATACAGGGATAATAATCCTAGAAAATGACTTCGCCACAAAAGCCAATACAAGTAAAGAGCCTAGAACAAAACCTAACATTTGGGTGATAAATAATTCTCAGTCATCTATCTTGTGACACTTGAAAGAGAAGAGGATTTTTCAGTTCAAAAGAGAGACAACCGCTCAGAACAAAATGATTTAAGTCCCCAATGCATGAGAGTTATTCATATGTGATGTGGTTAAGCAAATATGAGTATGATCCTGATTTCTTACACAGATACGTACCATCAGTTCATGTACCTTATTTTCCAAATCCCTACTCTAATTCTACTATTCTCTAGAAATCAACGGGGCCAACTTTTTAAAAGGGAGTATTTTCTTTACCAGGACAAACCAGAACTTAAGAGAAAGAAATGAAGCAAAAAGAAGCCAGAGCAGAACTTGAGAAGCAAAATGAATAATTTAAACTTCATAGCCCTTTATGTCAGTCTCTCTAGGATATTACAGAGCCTTCAGACAAAGGGGTTTTTATTCCTGTCAGGAAAACTAAGGATCCACATGGAAAGGCCACTCCTGCCACCTAATCTGCTGCTTCTCCCAGGACCCTTTGCAGCTTCTCTTTATACATAATTTATTTGTAAGTAATTTATAAAAGAGAGACAAGAAAACTCTCCCTTTTGAATTATTATCTTCATTACACTATCCACAGCCTCACTTATCTAAACAATGATACAAGTCTTGGGCAAAAACTCCCTTACAAGATACTGTTCTTGTTAGGTGCCATCAAGTCAGGTCCGATTCATAGCAACCCTCATAGGATTTTCAATGGCTGATTGTTTCAGGATTACTTTGGGAATGTGTTGCTGCGTCCTTCTCTGTTTTTTGCAGTGCTGGGGATCAAACTGGGTCTTTGGAGAGCCCAGAGCAGCACTCTACCTACTCAGCTAAACCTCAGCCTTTACAAGATAGAGAGGCAACAAATACGGCTATTACTATGAGGAATGAACTGCCTCCTCCAATAGGGATAATCAAAGATAACCCTTTTGTGTCTCTATCAACCATTGCTTAGAAACCAATGTCACTTTTGACTGAGTAAGCTGGAATCCATAGGCCTGCATTATCAAGAAATTTTATTACCATCCCCTACACACACGCCCATCCAAACCTGCCCTGTGAGCCAGTACTCTCCAGTTTACTTGGATGAAACCACTGGGAAATTTCCCAACATGTCAGACACTCTCAGATAATAAAAAGACCTTCCTGGCACTGTAAGTACCACTCAGAATCCTTACTCCATCAGTAAGATGACCAGTCAGTGCCAGTAATGAAACTCGGAGTTTGATTCAAAAGTGAGACCCTCCCCTCTCCCTAGCCAAGGACCCCACCCAGACTGGGAAGCTGCCTGCCCTGGGGCTGGATTCTGCTCTGCCCCCTGCCTTGTTAATTTACACTATCTTTTCGCCTTTCTCAAAATCCCCTCTAGAATCTCTGACTTCCATTACCAGGGAAGGATCAAGGCTTTCCTCGAGCTGTAGACCCTGCCTCTCTGTTTCCTACCCAGACATCTACAGGGCTCTGACCGTCCCAGGACCTGGGAGCAAAGGTCCTAGGTCACCCTTCCTCCTGCTCTCTTAGCTTTCTTCTCCTTCTGGGGCCCCTCAGAGCTCCTATCCTTGACAGGAAACACTCTGTCCCCAGAGGTCCTCTTCCCTCTGCTCCATCACCTCCAGCTGACAGTCACTTCTCCAATGTGAACCAGTACAGTCCAAAACTCGGTCAGGTAGGAGTCTGCCTCTCTGTTCAGGTTAGGAGAAGGAAAAGCACTCTCTTCCCATCTCTAGGGCTGGTGGTGAGGTCAATGTCACAGCACTCCAGGAGCTTCCTTCAAGTCTCCTCCACCTCAACCCTTCCAGGCCACTGAGGGCAATGCGGAGCTGAAGGTCGTAAGCCAGTTTTCAGCCACCTTTTCCACATGCCTTGCATAAGAGAGCTGGTTCCTCCCTTTGACATGCAGGGGTTCTGGATGTCTATTGTTTTGTTCTTTAGTGTTTAGGGCTTCAGTCATATCTCAGAAAGCCTATCATTTCATTTTTTTATATTTTCTAACAGAAAATATAAATGTTTATATGTTAAATATATATCATATATTAAATACATGTACTGATTACATAATTTATATGGATATAAATAGTAATATTTAATTAACAGTAAAATTTAAGCAATTGTATTAATTCATTATGTGTTCCTACAACAAAATAACTGAGACTGGGTACCTTATAAAGCAAAAAGATTTATTAAGCTCATAGGTTTTGAAGTCTAAGAGCATGGTGCTGGTGTCCTGGCAAGGACTCTTCTGGCTACATTAAAACCTAACAGAGAAACAGAAAAAGAGCTGGCAGAAAGAAAGGGCCAAGTACATGGGGTAGCCTCGCTTTATAACAATTTGCTCTCAAGAGACCCCACTGACTTTGCAAGACCAGTACTATTCCCAGCAGAGAATGGAGCCCCCAGGATACAATTGGCCTCCAGGGGACCAGGTTTTCTGTACTTCTGGGGGGTCACACTCAGACCATATCCAGACCTCAGCAAGAATTAAGATGTTCCTTAACATGAAACCATCAATGACTATTCCTGGATCTTGAATTCTGGAAGAATATAAGGACAAAAGTACTGGAAATACAAAAGGTCATGACAAAAACAAAAGCTAGGCAGAGCTTTTAATGTAAGAATGTAAGAATTTCACATGAGCTAATATTTAAGAGTTAGGAACATTATTAATTATAATTTTAATAACGCTTTTTAATGGAAGTTCTTTGTCCTGCTTCACAGTTCAACCATGGTTTGGTCATCTGTACAGAGAGCTCCAATGAAGGCTTGATGTCAAAACCCATTCACAGTTGCTGAGATATGGACAATCTGATCAAGAAAACATGGTATATACACACTATGGAATACTATTCCGCCACAAAGACATTGATGTCCAGTTGGGCGCAATGGCACACACCCATAATCCCAGGGACTCGGGAGGTTGAGGCAGAAGGATCTCAAGTTTGAGGCAGGGGCAGCCTGTGTAACTTAGCAACAACTTAACCCAAAAAGATTGATATCCTAGCATTTGCAACAAAACAGATGTAACTGGAGAACATAATGTTAAGTGAAATAACTCAAGTACAGAAAGACAAACTCCGCATCTTTTCTCTCATATGTGAAAATGTGCAACAGAGATTATTAGGGGAGGGGAAGAGGGTGCAAGGGTAGAGGGAGGTTGGATAATAAGTAACTAAACACAGTTAGAAAGAAGTAGAGTTTTAATGGGCTGCAGCCCAGCAGAGTCTGCAGTGCAAAATGACCTCATATACTCTATGAATAACTAGAAGAGAGGAGGAGCGTGAAGGCTCCAAACACAAAGCAATGATAAGGAAATGGAAATGTTAATTACCCTGATTTGTTCAGGACAATCATAAACATGCATTGAGATATTATGCTGCACCCCATGAATTATTAAAATTATTACCTCTTATTCAAAATGTGTTTAATGTTTAAGGATATGGAAATGTTAACTACTCCGATTTGATCATTACACACTGCATGCATGCATTCAGGGAGAACATGGTATCCCACAAATTTGTAATATTAAAATAATTATGAAACACTATTCTCATTTCCAATAAAAAGAGTTTAGAATAACATGTAAAATGCAGTAGTGTGTGTTTTAGAAATTCTATTACTTTCTCTGCAAGAATTTTATCTGCTATCTGCAAGGAAGTCTTTTTTCTTTAATACAGGGTCTTGTTATGTAGCCCAGGTTAACCTCAAACTCAGGATCTTCCTGTCTCAGCCTCCTGAGTGCTGGGATTACAGGTATGTGCCACCATGCTGACCTTTTTTTAAGTCTTAAGACAATATTCCTATTCAGGTGAGGCTTTTCTTCCCAGTAATGTTTCTATGCTACTAAGAGGTAATTTATGCATTACTACTTAGAAATAGCCTGCAGCTGTAGCCCTGTGGCATCCAATCCCGTCAGATCTCGGAAGCTAAGCAGGGTCGGGCCTGGTTAGTACCTGGATGGGAGACCGCCTCGGAACACCAGAAGCTGTAGGCTTGGGAGAAGGACCTGGCAACCCCCCGCCCCCGCCCAAAATCAATCTGCCATTGAAAACTCTATGAACAGCAGAGAAGCACTGACAAATAGTGTTTCCCCTGTTGTACAGAGGGTCGCTATGAGTCAGATACCGACTCAACGGCACCTAACAACAACAACAACTTAGAAATAAGCCTCCAAAGAAGAGAACAACTTGAAGCTCTGTACACTAATGTCCTAGGTCCCATGGAGAATGGTGAACTATAATCAGTCACCTGGGACATAGCAGAGGGGTCAGTAAATTAAAACTAGCATGTGCTTTCCAGATCCTTTATGCTTGCATAAATGAGACTTAAAGGACATATAGGTGATATTCTGTTATTTACCAGTAGATTTTGACTCTTACAACTATTTGAGTACGGTATCTATTTTGAATCTGTGTCCCAATTCAATGTCATGGTTAGAAGGTGCTGATACAATGATATGATATGAAATCTCTCATTATATTTCTTAACTTTATATGGCTTTTAAGCAATAACAATTGCTGATCTAATTTTCTTCTATCACTGTGAATCCCATAGATAAGCTGGATAAAGATGAAAATGCTACTCAAGGATATACTTTCCACTTGTCTAAGACTCTCTGCCATTATGGAATCCCTCCAGCAATTGTCCTTCTCTATTGCATCACAAATTCTCTCTCCTAGAACACTTTCATCAGCTTACAAATATGCTTTATTATCTCCCATCTGTTAAAAACATTTCCAGTGATCCTCCAGCCCTTCCAACTGCAGCCTATGCTTCTACATCAAAATTCCTCAAATGAATTTAAATACTCACAGCCCTCCTTTCTTATCTTTGCAAAATCTCTTGAATCCAACTTCCAGGACTTGTGTAACTACCATCTACAGAAATGAGTCTACTCAAGGTCAACTATGTTGTCAAACTTAGTGGTTAGTCCCTAAATCCTATCCCTCTTTCCCTAACATTAGAACTTGATATTGCTGACCCCATACCACCTTCTTAAAGGATTTTCTTTCCTTCAGTTCCGAGTAAAACAAATCACATTTCTCATCCTGATCTTACCTCACTGGCTGCTCCTCCTCATTCCCCTTTGCCTGTTCTTCATTTCATCAACTTGGTTCTCACCCAATCATTTCTCAGATAACTTTACTTTTTGCATGTGAGCTGTCATCGCTGTAGCAGAAAAAAATACAACCCAAACAAACTTATGGGGGAAGAGGTTTATAGGAAGCTCACAGGTGGAGAGTCAGCCTATCATGGCAGCAGGGCAGGTATAGCATGGCGCCAGCAACCACAAGACCTATGTCGGACAACATCGCAGCATGGTGGACCAGGAAGAGAGCGACCTGGACTGTGGGTCTGAGGTAAAAACCTCCAAGACTCGCCGCACAGAGCAACTTCAGCAGGGCAAAAATCCCACCTCCAAGTTTTCAAATACTCCCAGGGCAGCACCACGAGGTGGGGACCAAATGATAAACCATGTGAACTTTGGGGGACATTTTATGTTCAAAAACTGACACTTCTCTACCTACATTACTTTCCAACTGACCTCACTGTGTCTCATAACATACAATTCTCAAGTTTACACTCACAGGTCAGACCATTTCCCAGAATTCCTGGCTACCCACCAAGCAGCTTACTAATATTTCCTCTTTGATATTTAATGGATACTTCAAACTTAACATGTCCAAACTAACATTCTGAAAGCCTCCCACCCCCTATGTGTTCTTCCTGCAGTACATTTATGCTTCACTTCCTTAGGTGTGCCTTTGTAGGTGTTATTACATGCAGTAGGGAGAGGGAATAAATCATTCCCTGTTTCCTGACATCAGCAGCTCAGAGCAAGTTCTTATTTACAAAACTCCCAAATTGAATACTATTAATCAAACTAATGATGTGTTGTTTTTTATGTGGTGGAACATATGTCTATGAAGAGGAAGCTTATAAGATTGTGTGCTCAGAAAGTAACATTCTGTTAGTCAAAAAGACCTTCAATGAACTTTAAATGTCACTAAAAGTCTACAAGTAAGCCAAAAATGTTGTTTAAAAGTGACAAAAATAGACAAGGGTAACATGACAATGAAGACAAATAATAGGCTCCCATTGGTGACTGTCATTATTGGGTTCCATAGAGTAGGACCCGACTCATAGTGACCCCTATGTCCGATAAAATGAAACACAAACCAGCACTGTACCATGAACACAGTCTTTTTCACGTTTGAACCCATTGTTGTAGCCACCATGTTTCTTTTCAATGTGAGTCATGTCACATCAGCAAAAGGAGGTCCCAGAGGCTTTATCCCATTCCTATCATTAGTGCTTCTCTGCTATTCATGGGGTTTTCAATGGCCAATTGTTTGGGGAATGGACTCCTGGGTCTTTCTCCCTAGTCTGTCTTAGTCTGGAAGCTCAGCTGAAACCTGTCCACCATCGATGGCTGGGTATCTGAAATACTGGTGACATGGCTTTTAGCATCATAGCAACACATGAACCCCCACCTCAAGACAAGCTGACAGGCACATGGGGGCCCACTGGTGAAGGTAATACTAAATGAACATACACACAGTGGCAAGAAAATTTAAGGAAAATCTTGAACTAGAAGCCAAAAGATTTATGTATAAATCCCTGCCAGATGTGCAACTAGCTGGTGGAGCTCTTAGGAAAGAGCCTTTCCTCTTGTGATCTCAGCTTTCTAACCTTCCAAGTGTATAGGATTGACTCTAATATGCATGGTATAACTGAAGAGCTAAACTGAAGAGCCTAAAATACCCACCTGCTACTACTGTCCTTGTGACCTTAAGAAAACTGCATAAACACTCTGCATCGTAAGGTCCTCTTGTGCACACGGGCACGAAGCAGAAAGACATCATGAAGAGTCAGTGGGGTCTCATCAAGCATCCAGCCTCACATAAAAGGGCATGCCACAAACGCTGCATGCCCCCTATCCCTAGGAAGAAAGCCATGTGTAATAAGGTGACTCAGTTATTTTCTCCATGATTACGTTTTCTATGGGGCTGGGATTTAGCTCAGTGGGTAGAGCGCTGTGCTGCTATCTCTGAGGTCCTGAGTTCAATTCCCAGCACCACAAAAATGGGAGAAGGACCTGGCAATCCACTCCCAAGGCAATCCCGAAACAGTCAGCCATTGAAAACCCTATGAGGGTCACTATGAGTCGGATACCGACTCCACAGCACCCAACAACAACAACGTGTTCTATCTTTAAAGCACTGCCTTAAGTAATCACAGAAGAATGAGACTCACGGTGATACTAAAAATGCAAAACTCCTTTGAACACTATGAAAGCTCTCATATCACAAATATAATCAGGCCACTTTGTAGAATCTTTAGAGCTGAAAAAGTATGTCACAAATAGTCCCAAATCATACTGGCTGTGAAATAGGAAAATCCTATTATGTCCTTCTTACAGATAAGAAAACAGAAGTTCAGAGAGGCAAAGTACTCACTTAATAGAGGTCACAATTGTATTAAATGATCTATTCTAGACAGAGAATGTCCTCTGATGTAAAACAACACTGTTTCCACATATTAAAATTCCAAAACAAACCTTTCCTCCAAGTACTTTGGGAGATTAATAAAATCTTTTTGTTAATGCCTTTATTTTCTATCTGGACTGGCAGGGTCAGGGAGAATTATTTGAGGACATACCACGAGTCAGAAACAGAATGAACTAGAACTAATTCTTTATTTCTGTCCAATCCTATTTCCTCAGTATTAATTCAACTTATTTTACTTGAAATTCATCATTATCAATTATACTTATTTTTGCACCAAATTTTGTATAAATTGGAGGGACTCCATATGTCTCTCAGCTTGTCTTGCTGTTTGGGCTTGCATGTTTCTATGAGGCTGAAAGCTATGCCACCAGCATCTCAAATACTAGCAGGTGACTCATAGTGTACAGGTTTCAGCTGAGATTCCAGACTAAGACAGACTAAGGAGAAGGATCTGATAGCCCACTCCCAAAACAATTAGCCATTGAAAACCCTATGAATAGCAGAGAACCACTGTCAAATATAGTGCCAGAAAATGAGTCCCCCAGGATGGAAGAGATTCAAGAAATGACTGAGGAAGAGTTGCCTCCACATAGTAGAATTGACCTTAATGATGGGGGACAGGGAGTAGAATTGATTAAAGCCCCTGGGACCTCCTTTTGCTGATGTTGCAAGACTCAAAACAAATCATAGTGGCCTGAATAATGGGCTTAAAAATCAAAAGATGGTGTGCATGGCACAGTGTTGGTTAGTGTCTCATTCTGTTGTACACAGGGTCGCTATGAGTCCAACCAACAAAATGGCAGGGAGCTCATAGACTGGTTGGTATTTAGCTGATGTCTTCAAGGTAAGGAAGGATATGGTGCTCAAAAGGAAAGGAAATGTTTGGGAAACATTTAGAGAATACACAAGAGAACCAAGAGATTGGCCTGGCCAAGAACACTGGGAACTAAAGCATGATAGGGAAAGATGCTGGAAAAAAGTAAAGGCTGGTTAGGAGCAGAGAAGAAAATGATCAGATACACATTAACACCAAAGAGTCACAGTTCTCAGAGAGTAGTCTCCCAGTGCCTGAAATATCCACAATTCTTTTAGGCAGTCCACAGAGTCAAAACTATTTTCATATTACTATAATCATCTGTTTTTACATGTTGCCATCTGCACTGATGGTGCAAAAGCAATGACAGGTAAAACTGTGGGTACATTAACACCAATCAAAGAAAATAATAATTAAGTCTACTAAGCATGAATGCATTCTTCAGGACCACATACCGGCAGTAAAAGCTAAATCAACAGTTTAGAAGATAGTGTTCCTAAACAGTGTTCTCAAAAGAAATGCTAAGATAAATACTGACTTTGTTGAATTTTGAAACATAAATCAAAAAGGTTTTAATGTTCTGCCTGACATAGTAGGGAGTAGCCACACAGCATTTCTGCTGCACATCAAACCTGGAGAATTAGTTCACAGCATGGGAAGAAAGCTCCTGGGTGACTGTTCAACTTACTAGCAGAACTAGACAAATACTCTTCATGGAAGGCCATTTTGTTTTCATGGAAAGCCACAGAAAAACTAAGATAATTCAGATGTGAGTATTTGGGAAGTTGTTTTGCAAAAGAGAATGAAAAGAGCCTGCAACTCTGAGAGAAATGACTCCAAGGATTTGTCGCCAATGACAAAATGTGTACTTTCAAACAAAAATCAGAATCTTAGTAAAACGTTAGTTGTGCTACATTTGAGAGCTTCTCAGTATGTAGACTGTCTCCAATAACACAGGATGGGATATTAGATGGATGTGATCATTTTGAATTTGTATAATGAAATGTGCCAACATTTGAAAGAAGTGCACAACCCAGCAAACCAACATTTTCCAAATGTCCAATGCATGATGTTATGAAATCATCTTTGAACAAAGGAGTCTATTCAATGAGCAAGACAGAACAGTGGATTTTTAATGAAAAAGAGGACAAAATGTTCACTGATCTGATTTCAGATTTCACATTGAAACTACTAAGAAAATACCACTTGTTAACTTTTGGCACAACATTAAAGAAGAGCATTTATGAAAAGGCTATTAAAACACTCTTCCCTTTTCCAATTATATTTCTGCATGAGGTCATACTTTCCTCATACACTTCAGCCAAAACTATATATCATAATGAATTTAACTCAGAAGCAAATGTGAGAATCTTGCTGTCTTCTGTGATGACAGCCATTACACTGACAGGTAACCATGAAAATCAAAAAAACCCTCTTCTCATTCACTTATTTGGCTTTTGAGAACAGAATTAATTTCATAAATATAAGTTACTCGTGTTAACATTTAATGTCTACATTTATCTTAAGTGTGGTTTGCCTGTTTTTAACAGTGCTAGGGATCACACCCAGGGCCTCTTGAGTGCTAGGCAAGAGCTCTACCACTGAGCTACACCCCCAGCTCAAGATATTACCTTTAAGGTCTACTTGCTGTTGTTTGGTGCCATCGAGTCGTGTCCGACTCATAGCCACCCTCATAAGGTTTTCAATGGATGTTTTGGGTATTGCATTGGGAACGGATTGCCACATCCTTCCCCTGTTTTTGTGGTGCTGGGGATCAAACATGGGTCCTCAGGGAGGGCAGAGCTGCAACAACTAAGTGATCTAGTAGGAAGTTGAAAATGATTGTCTGGAAATCACAAAAGTAGATACTTAGAAATGAAGATATGTACCTAAGCCCAGACACAAACAGAAACTACTAGGAGGAAAAACTGATGAGTAAGAAGCTAAAATGACCAAGGATGAATATCAGGTGAAATCCAATATTTAAGGACAAATACAAAATAGAACAACAGGAAGAGCCAGTGAAGGGGACTCCTTAGGTATAATCAGAAAGGTAGAAAAAAGACACAGAAGTGAGTAAAGTTCTGGAAGCCAAAAGTGGGACAGGTGAAATAGGGGTTTGTTTAAGGAAACAGAAGGCAGTAAGTGTATCACGTAATAGTAACAATGACTTAAAGACACTAGATTTATTTAAAAGGAATAAAATAAATATCTTTATCCAAAAGTAACAGGAGTGAATATTGACAGAATGGTTAAATGGCACATGTTGTTTCATTTGTCGCAACAACAATATACAGCCTTTGAAATTTAAGTAAAGGAAAGAAATAGTGAAATGGAGATCAGGGAAGACAGACCATTGTAGTTCAAGGAAAAGAAACAAAGAGGGTAAAAAATGAAGCTCATGAAATAGGAATACACAAATTGTATATATATATATATATATATATATATATATATATAGAGAGAGAGAGAGAGAGAGAGAGAGAGAGAGAGAGAGAGAGCATGAGAGAGAGCCTGCAGCAGTAGCCCTGTGGCATCCAATCCCGTCAGATCTCGGAAGCTAAGCAGGGTCAGGCCTGGTTAGTACCTGGATGGGAGACCACCTGGGAACACCAGAAGCTGTAGGCTTGGGAGAAGGACCTAGCAACCCCCTCCCCAAAATCAATCTGCCATTGAAAGCCCTATGAACAGCAGAGAAGCACTGACAATAGTGTTTCCCCTGTTGTACAGAGGGTCACTATGAGTCGGATACCGACTTGACAGCACCTAACAAACAGATATTTATATATATATATATATATATATATATATATATATAGGCAAGATACTCTTCAGGATGTCTGTGAATGCTTAGGTGAAAAACATTAAAAGAATCAAAAAAAGGAGAAAAGAAACTTAGGAACAGGGAGAGCAAAGGTCAGATGATAAGCCAGGTGTCTCTGGAAAAAGTGAAGGAGATGGGGGTCCCAGGATTAAGCTGAAGGAGGCTCTTTGACCTCCAAGGTCAAGGCAGGAGATGAGGAGAAAAGGAAGAAGGTTGCTATGGGTAGCTTTTGAGTATGTGAACAGAAAGACCCAGGGTGGGGGAAGGTCTAGTACAGTGATCTTCATGTATTTATTTACTTATTTATTTATTTTTGAGACAAGGTCTCGCTAAATTACGCAGGCTGCCTCTGCCCTCAAACTTGCAGTTCTCCTTCTTCAGCCTCTCTAGTTGCTGGGATTAAAGGCCTACACTACCACATCTAGCTGCCTTTATTTTTTTCTTGAAAGCAAAAGTTAGAACTTTATGCTAAGACTGACTGGGGGGGGTAGGAAAAAAGGACTGAAATGGACCAGAAAGACAAAAAGAGCCAGTAAGGGACACAGGAGGGTACTGTGGAGCTAAAATGACCAGGTCAACACACAAGAGAAATCAACAAAGATTCTGACTTACTAAAAACATCTACACTTATAGAATGAAACCGAAATAGTATAGATGTTCCAGGCAAATGAAAATAGAAATATTGATGGTATTAGGTAGGACCTTCAGGTGATCTTGCCAGCCTTGCCCATGGCATCACAGAGAATTAAGTATTGTGGGAAAACATTCCAAACATCCACTGCATACCAAGCCAGGTCTTTTTCCTGGGTTGATCTCAGGAATCACAGCAGAAAACTTCCCTGAATAGTCAGAAATTCCTACTATTGTTTCCTCGCTAATGAAGTCTGAGATTTACTAATGAAGTCAGAGGTTTCAAGTCATCCCACGTATTCTCTTAGTGATTTCATAAGTGTTTCACTGTTATTCCAATCAGAGCTATAGAAACATTATTTTATATTTACCTTATTTCTCAGAGGAGCTACTTGCATGTGCCTAAATTTGAAAAATTTGCCTCATGAAGTCTAAGTGTAACTCTCCATAAAATATCTATAGTAAAGAAACTCCTTTATGAAGGGTTCTCTGCTCTCTGTCACAGAACAGGGCTGTGCTTCTTTCAGGTAGCAGTGTTGTGTGGCTACCTTAGCCAATTGGAGGCAATAGGAGGAAAAGGGGATTCAAAATGGCTCCCGCCACTCCACCATGATGAATGATGCCAAGTGTGTCTCTGAGGACATCGGAAGGATGTTTTCTAATGGGTCACACACCCATCCAAGTACTTGAGCCATTTATAAAACAAAGACCCTGGGTCCAAGACACGCTAGGTTCCCAGAGCTGGCCACCCAGGGTTATGTCACACTGGGCATTGCCTTGTTTGAATAAAACTAGGGGAAACATTTGCCCAGTCTCCCTTTTCCCGGGTCCTTTCTCATGCTCTCTTCTTCCTCTCCACTCCTCGTGCTTCTCTCTCCAGTAACCACGTGCATGCCCCTCATTTCCCTCAGGCCTGCCATCTTCTCAGTCTATTCAAGGCATCTTTCCCTCTAAAAGCCTGCTTACCTTTCCTGTTCTTTCCCTTCTTTACCTTCACTTGGAGAACAGAGACGTCCTTACACCGATTCACCCTAGGAATACAAGTTTTTCCAGGATCCTTTGCAAAGCTTCTCCAGGTGCCTCAGTTTTCCCTGGTATTGTTCCTTAAAGGTGTACTATCTTTAATAATCCTTTTCTACACTCTCTATGATAACTTCTGTGTCAGGTATAAATTCTTTTATATGCCAAATACAAGCACTAAGATTTTGCTGTCAGATTGCTCCAGATCAACCTACCTACATTCCCTATACCTCCCCAGTAACAGCACCACAAGGAAAAGACAGGACATTTGTAAATATACTCCATCCTTTGCTATATTATGGAAAACATTCATCTCCAAAAGAAATAAATAAGAAACATTTCTGCAAGGCCAATTCCTTAATTTGTGAAAACAAGATAGGCTGAGGAGGAGTATGATTCAACTTCCACACACATTATTCTACTTTGTAGTGCTTTTAAATACTTACTTACATGTTGATAAATCAACTCTAACAGTCAACTCCTTTGTAACTAACTTGTTTAACAAATAGAATCCACGGATTCTTTTTCAGGCTTGACTGGTTCAAAACCGGGAAACAGAAAGCACTGACAAGAAGTTTAAAGAGTTAACTGAATAGAGATATAGTGGCCCCAGGTGAATAAATGAATGTATGAATTGGTAAATGAGACATCTGGAGACGACTGGGATCAAACTTTTCCTTGTAAGTGAGAAAGTTGAAACCCAAGTAGATGGGGTGACTTACTGAACGCCCTGCAGCCAGTCAGCAACAGTGTTAACCAGGACAGGCAGTGTTGCATGCTGCATCCCAATGCCTTGACCATCATGATTCCACAGGCATGCAAAGTGAATGCATGTTTAGAGACAATAACCTCTATACAGTGAGCCACTGACCCAACAAAAGCACAGTTTGTTATTGTTCTATATAGTAATCATTTGCCTATTTGATTCCATCTGATTTAGCAAGCACACATGAAGCTCTTCGGCAAAGAATTTTGAAACAGGCAGGCTATAAAGGTAGATGGGACTATCTCCATGTATTTACAACTTAGTCAACCCTACATATGGTTTAACTAGAAAACAAAAGACATCATGATATAAAGAATTAAATCCTATCAGATGCCAAACTAGACAGTACAGACTAAAGGGGTTCTTGGAAATGAAAAAGTTCAACATTAGCTCTAAACATAGTGTGATTAAAAGAAATTTAAATATGCTTAACTTCCCAGTGATGCTTGATTTTGGTTGTGTCCTTGCCCATCCTATGTTCAATCACCCTAGTGACAAAGATCCTTTCAAAGAAATCCATTTTCTCTAGAGTATTAATTTGGATTCATCTTCTGCGCTTCTGTCTTTGCTCTTAGTTCTATAATTTGAGATTATACAAAAGAGGTCTAGCTCATCTTTTATGACAACTTAAATAGCAGCTGATCACTCTTCTATTCTTCAAAGCAAACAAGCTACAATGCAATTAATCCAACATCATGACAGATGTCTATAGTCAAGCAAACACCAATCAGAACTGTTGGAACAAACTTCCAGATAATTCTAACTCCTATAAACTATGGCAACAAAAATTTAACCCAGTGCTCCAGGTGAAACACCCACCATGAGATTAACACTTCTTCCTTCTAAATAGCATATTCCTATCAATGTCAAGTAATTCAAAGGATTAAATTGCCACAACATGCTATTAATTCACATTACTCATATTTCCAATTAAAATATCTAATTATTTAAAACATCCAGTAAGACAGGGTAATATCTGAGATGAGACTTAAAGAAGGTAAAATGGGATAGACAGAAAGTTGCCATTCCAAGCATAAATAAGTAAGAATAAGAGAAAGCTAGGCAAAAGGGAAGAGGTGTCTTTCTTTAGAAAAAAGGCAGGGGAGTGGTTTTACAGTTTAGAATATAAATTGGAGATCACTTGACAATCAAGGTGAAGGGTATGCACTGGATTATCAGGCAATAAGGGAATATTGTGGGTTCCTGAGCAGAAGGCTAACCAGAAGAAAATGAAAATGCTATGTTAAGATGGATAATAATGAGCAAAGAAAAACAGAATGAAGAGCGGGAAAATGTCATAAAAGATATGTTGAAAATGATGGTAAAAGGAGGGGCACTGAAGAAAAACTTGAACATAATGTAGGACATCGTTTTAAGAGAAAGAAAGGCAGATTCTATTTAAGTTTCATGCCTGAGTGACTGGAATAATGGGGATGCCAATTTTAAAAACTGGGAAATTATTTGGAAAGGAGAGATCATTAATTCAATTGATGGCAAAATAATAGCATATAATTAACATGGAGTTGTACAATAGATGGTAAGAAAATACATAACCAAACATTAGCAAAAATTTAATCTAGATGTAGTGATAGCAATGCAGGCAATTTTTAAATGTATCCATTTTATAGATTATCTCACATCTTTTTCCAATCAGCCTCTCATCTTTTGGTCAATGTATTTTTTGTGAATATTTTCATGAGGAAGAAAGAAACTGGAACTAAACTAAAATCAATCTAGTTAGTCTGCTAATGAATACCAGATAAAAGAATCAGAATAGGAAGATGGCTAATGAAATACCTTAACAGCACAATGGCCTGGATTATTCACAAGGACCCTACCCTTCCTACCACCTACAGAGCCAAAAGGGACACAGACTATCATTAAGTGCTGCAAAATCTCTGTGAAGGAGACAAAAAAAATTCTAACAACACATGCCAGACAAATTTATATTGACACATACCATTTTTAGTTTATGAACAAACTAGTAGAAATAAGTCTTCTTTCCCAATATGCACAAAGAACCAGAATGAAATGTAAGTGATTTATGCCATGATTTTCCAGCTAGAGTGTCAAACTTTTGGAAGAAGGCTAATTTAGAAGGGAGGTTAATACAGGCGAACAGGACCACACAAGAGTATAAATAACAGCAATCTTCATCACTAAAGGGTCTGTTATTAAGTTCCTTAAACCTAAGATGTAGTATAAGCCCCAAATGGGAGAAAGATGAGAGATTTCAAATGCAACTTGTAAATGTATTAGCTGCACTTATTATAAGCTACCAGAAGTCCTCAACAAAAGGAGGCGGTGGCTTCCATAGCTCAGTAATGGCAGAACTGGCAGTATGTGCCAAGACACTGCACAGTCTGGACAAGTTCAGTACTACAAGTGTCATTTCTGCTACAAGCAAAAATAGAAATGGAAAACAATGTTCCTTTGTTTTTTTTATATTAGTGGTGTTGGGATTACTCTGTTTTGTGTTTTATTACTCTTATTCAATCACAAAGTCTGAAAGTATGCATGTTTGAGTTTCAAGTATAATACAAATACAAATATAAATCTACATTTCTATGCCTTCTTACAAATTCTAGCAGAAATTGATTAGATCATTTATATTTGTCATCCTGCAATTATTATATTTTGAGAGGCACAGTAGTTTGGTATATTTCTCCCTACAGGCTTAGGTCAGAAAAGAGAAAAGATTTTCTGGAGTTGAAAGATATTTTTAAAAATGTGATTATTTATGAAATTTCAAGGAGGAATTCTGTCACTGAAGGTTTTTAAATCCTTATTACTAACAAGATCAAAGACACATTTATTTTATATAGTAGAAGTTTCCATGTCAATGCACTGAAAATAAAGGCAGTTCTATTCAAGGAAAGGAAACAAAGCAAAATTTGGAAAAAGATGATTCTCTCCATGCCATTTGCTCTTGGATAATCATCAGGCTGTAATCAAATAAAGTATGTTAGAATCACAGAAACTTAAAAAAAAATCTCAAAAATTAAAATGACCTGCCAGGCCCGGTGGTGCATGCCTGTAATCCCAGGGATTTGGGAGGCGGAGGCAGGAGGATTGAAGGTTCGAGACCAGAGGCAGTCTGTGTAACTTAGCGAGACCCTGTCTCAAAAAGTAAAAATGGGCTGGGGGTACAGCTCAGTGATGCAGCACTTGCAGAGCATGCAAGTGCGAGGCCTTGGGTTCAACCTCCAGTACCGCAAAAATAAATAAATAAATGAAATGAAATAAAATAAAATGACCTCAAGTATCAACATCAGGTCTAACCCACCTATCCAGTACTCTCAAGCTTTCTCTAACCTATGCCTGCCAAGGAATTACCCGACAAGCCTGAGTGCCTCCATGGACAGGAATGTCCCTACTTCCCTTTCCAGTCACTTACATCTTGGTAGATCTCTATTAGAAAGATTTTCTTAATTCGGAACCAAAAACACCACTTGCTATAGCTTCTACCAGTTAGTCTTGGTCTTAATTTCTGGGATCAAACCAAAAAGTCTACATTCTCATATCCATCACAGTTTTTCAAAATGTTGCAAACAACTTTTAATTATCTCAGTTCCTTCAGCTCATCCTAATACGACATGGTTTTAATTGCATCTAATAATATTTTGTCTCCTGAAAATACAGACTAGAATAGTGCAGAAACCCACACAAAGTTTGCCTTAAATAATTCTATTAAGTAATGCAGTATACTTCACACTGAATCAATAAAACAAGAGCATAATTTCTTCTTAAACTTCACCTAGACAGATATATTCATTTGTATCGTGGTTATGATACCATCTGATTCCAAATTTTCTCTGCCAAGCTGTTTTCATCCATCCTATATTTGCACACTTGACATTTGAACCAAAAGGCAATCTATACCTCAATCTTGTTAGACCCAGCTGATCATCTTAGCCCTTTAGGACCACTGTTGTTGTTAGGGGCTGTTGAGTAAATTCTGAATGATAGTGACCCTATGTACAACAGATGAAATACTGCGGGACACTCTGCCACACCTGGCATTATTGTCAGTGCTTCTATGCTATTCACAGGGTTTTCAATGGCAGATTGTGTAGGGAGTGGGCTGCTGGGTCCTTCTCCTAAGCCTACAGCAGTTGATATTCCCAGGCAGTCTTCTATCCGATGACTAACCAGGCTAACCCTGCCTAGCTTCCAAGATCTGACAGGATTGGACACCAAGGTGGCACTGGAGTATGTCAGAACCATACTGGATCCTAATTCTGTCTCATACATTCACTCCATATCCTCAGTTTGGATGAGTATTTCCTCTTTACAGTTTTATTTTATTTATTAATGAGATATTGAATATGGTGAGGTCAAAATTCTACCAGGAAATATAATCCAGGATGAAAATGTTCCACACGAATTACCTAGTAGATAACTCATCTAGTTTCCCTTACATTGAAAACATATCTCTACATATGATCCACAGAGGTCATATAAGTTATCTTCAAGTAACTTAACAAAATCCAGACATACTGACTGAAGGAAGGATAGCCAGAGCTATTTAGTTTTTCATTCATTCCTTAAAAACTCCTTACTAGATGTATACTGTGAGCCAGGTACTCTACTGGTCCCTGGTAATTGTTGTTAGGTGCCATCCAGTTGGATTCAACTCATAGTGACCCTATGTACAACAGAGGAAACACTCCCTGAGACTGTGCCATGTCATTGCTTCTTTACTGTTCATAGGGTTTTCAATGGCTGATTATTTGGGGGCACTGGGTTGCCAGGTCCTTCTGCTAAACCTATAGTACATGGTGTTCCCAGGCAGTCTCCCAACCAAGGACTAACCCTAGTAATTCAGTCCAATAAGACAGCAATCTCAAGGAACTTACTATCAAGTGGGGAAAACACAGTTACAAGTGGAGCACCATGAAGTATTACAAACCTGAGAGGCAGGTAGAGAACTGTGGTAGTGCAGAATGTAATTACCTAAATCAAACCATCGAAATTAGGAAAGGTGGCTGGGCTGCAGCTCTTTCCTAGCATGCACGCGGCCCTGAGTTCAAACCCCAGCACCTCAGAGAAATCACAAAAGGTTTCCCAAAGGAGGCAGCAGGGTTTGAGCTTGTGTTTGGGGTCGTTGTGGGGCAGTGAGAGCAAACTGTGGGAGGCAGGGGTGTGCAGCTCTTCAGAGAGGTCTGGGCTGGGAATTCAGACTCAGGAGTCAGTGGTGAATCAATAAGCTTATAGCTGTGAATCTGGGCAAGACCATGGAGGCAGGAGCTAACTAATAAAGAGGGAACACACTGGCATTTTAGGCAGAGGGAAGAATGTTGCAGAGATGGAAAGGAGCAAGAATGGATGAGGTGCCACTCCTGTGCTGGGTGGGGACCGGAACTGAGTTGGAGAAGGTACTGCTGAGCTGTCAAAGGCTGCTTCATCAAGAGCTTTGTGTATGAAGCCAGGAACCGTCAGCCTTATGCAGAAAGCTGCAGAGTCCCTCAAAGGGCACTTTATAGTGTGACGACCTTACCAGATTTAAAATCTGGAAAATTCACCCAAGGGTCAGTGGAATGCAAACTGATGAAAGAAGACAAGAAGGAAGGAAACTAAAACAGGCTCCATCAGAGAGGGTAGGAAGGAGGAAGTGAAGCAATGTCCATGTGGGAAGGAAAACCAAGGGCAGATTCCAGAAATGGTAGACCCTGTTGACCAGGCTTTGTGACTGCTGAAGCCCACAGGCTAAGGTAGGAAAAGAAAGTCTGAGGTGAGCCCAGGATTGCAGTGTGGATGGAAAGGGAGGTAGGAGCATCTGCCAGGAAAGGCACACTGTGTCACAAGCGGGGAGGAGGAATGCAGAGCGCAGGTCTTTTCATCTGGGGTTGACTCTGAGGTCCCCATGGGACAGCCAGGATGGAAAGGCAGGATGTGGCACTCTAGAGAGGCCTGTGTTTCTTTGCTATCCATAGGGTTTTCAATGGCTAGTTGTTTCGGGGGTGGCTCACCAGTGCCTCCTCCTTAGTCTGTCTTAGTCTGGAAGCTCAGCTGAAACCTGTCCACCATGGGTGACCCTGATGGTATCCAAGATACTAGTGGCATAGCTTTCAGCCTCATTTCAACACACAAGCCCCCATAGTCGGGCAAAATGACAGACTGTCTGACTCATGCCATGGTATTTTCAGTCGCCATCATATGGTTGTGAAAACTGGACATTGAACAAAGGAGACAGGAGAAGAATTGATGCTTTGGAATTATGGTGCTGGAGAGGTCTACTGAATATACCATGCACTGCCAAAAGAACCAACAGATCTATCCTAGAAGAAGTGCAACCAAAGTGATCGTTGGAAGCAAGGATGGCTAGACTATGTCTTACATATTTCGGACATGTAGTCAGGAGAGATCAATCCCTCGAAAAAGACATGTTTGGGAGAATGGCAGGTCAATAACAACAAAAAGGGAAAACCCTCCACCAGATGGATTGACACAGTGTCCGCAACAACAGGCTTAAACATAAATAAGATCATGTGTGTGGCACAGTATTGGGAAGTGTTTCCATCTGCTGTACATGAGTCGGACTCGACTAGATAGCACCTAAAAACATGGAGGCCTGAGCTGGACACAGGGTGGGAGTTCACAGTGAGTGATGGTAGCCAGAGCCAAGGATTTGGAGACATCATTCCTCCAATTCAGGAAATCAGAGGAAAGACCAGTATGTTAAGGTCATTGCCAAATTCAAGATGTACCATAAAAAAAACTGTGTTCAAGGACTCATTCAAAATATTTCTACCAATGTAAAATTCATTTCTTGTTAATTCATATCAATTTTCTAAAATTTGGGGAAGCAAATTGATCAGATGTTTTGTCAACCTGATATTGCTGCTTCGCTTCCACAAAAAATAAGAAATAATAGCATCAGTTTATGATCTATGTTCTTGGATTTTAAAACAATGTGGGCTAAAAAAATAAAGAGGCCAAGAAAATCCTCTGATCTGACTTGAACTCAATATCAAATATTCCTAGAATATTAAAGAAACAATATCCTTTATTTGTCTTATATTTTAAAATATGGATCTGGTGTTTATCATCTTCAAGGCAAACCATTGGCATAACGGTAAAATAGGAAGATTTTAGTCTTGTTTGCTACACATTACATACATGTCTATAAACTCTTGTGCTTTATTAATGCTACTCAAAAAAGGTTTACATAAATTATTATGAGGCAAGAATTTTACTATATTGAGAAGTATTATCTTAATATGTGCCTAATTTCTGAGTTTTGTAATCTCAATTATTCTTCCTAATCAAGATGTTTAAGACCTAATCAACTTACATAAAATGATCAGACCAGATCATTTTCTAAAGTACAAATAATTTACATATACTTTCCCAGCTCATTATTGTACTGAGATTCTTAATTTGAGTTGCTGAAGAAATCTGATATAATGGATCCAATCATAGCCAAGGAAAACCCTAACCATCTGAAGCTCAAAAATAAGTGAGGATTGAGTAAGATTTCTTGTTTGGTTGGTTGCATTTTGTTTTGTTTTGTTGAGATAAGGTCTGGCCTCCAAGTTATGATTTTCCTGCCCCTGCCTCTCAATTGCTGGGTTTACAAGTGTGTACCACCATGTCCGGTGATAATCCTTAATAAAATGCTCAATGAAAAAAAAAATATATATATATACAACTGTAATTCTCCAAGGTCCATCTACTTTTTAATAAGACAGACTTTTGGTAGTATCATCATTGCAACTATTAATAGAAGTTTAGTCTCATAATTACAAAAAATAAAAACAAAATAACTTTAAGACTATGTTGGAAATTTTCAAAGGCAAAGTTTCAATTAATTATACATCTAAAGGATTGTGATATTGGCCTGCTAGGTAATGTGGCACCTTCCATTTGATTTCCTTATTCACCAAAGGAAAAGCTTTATTGTTTCATCTTTTTCTACTAAATTTCACCTTAAAAATGTGTGCGCAGATACTATTTCTACATAGAGTCCATTTATATGTAATGTAATAGTGTGGTTGTGAAGAGACAGCGAATGTCCTCTAAAACACTCCTGTAGGATATGTGGTGTTATAAGACTTGCTGTTGCCATCTGCATACCAGTTTCATTATGGCTTTGATGAGGGTGTTGCACATAGAACTACCACAGTTACAAGACATGTACCACGGTGTTTGCCAACATGCCTACCTTTGCCAAATAAAAGGATAATATAAAGAACAGTTACAACCTGAAAATGCCCTTTCACTTGGGAAGAGGAAGGCCTGACAATGTCCACTTCCCTTAAATGCCCATCTCCTGAATACAGCAAAACAACAACAACACAAAAGAATCCAAACAGTGAAGAGCTGTGATGGCTACAGATGGTGGTTATTCCTGAACCTGCCTCCCTTGTCCCTAGTTGGGCAGGTGGTCAAAGAGGGACAGACATATAATTCAGAGTCATGGTGTAAGGTGCCCAGATATTTGGCATGACATCAGGCTGTTAAATAGGTGGGACTATTAAAGGTGAAAATTGGGTAATAATCCTTACTGTGAAGCTTTATTTAATGCTAGACCTTATATCTCCACACTACTGTCTCTGGACATCTGTTGTTGTTAGGTGCTGTTCAGTCGGTGTCCAACCCTAGGTACAACAGGCAAAACACTATTATCAGTGCCTCTCTGTTATTCATAGGGTTTTCAATGGCTGATTGTTTTGGGGGAGTGGGTTGCCAGGTCTTTCTCCCTATCCTACAGCGCCTAGTGTTCCCAGGCAGTCTCCCATACAAGGACTAACCAGGCCAACCCTGCCTAGCTTCTGAGATCTGAAGGGATTGGACACTACATTTAGTCTCTCACATATTCATACAAGTGCCAATTGCAAAATACCCGTTCCAATGTCTTTTCTTTACAACATGTCCTTCCCAAAATATACTTTAATGGTTCCTACAGAATATCTGTAAAAATTCTAACAGTCTAAACTTAAGTAATGGTAATTATAAAATAAAATTTTGTCTATGACCAATATAACACTTCACAAAACTTAACTGGAAATTCATCTACAACAGCAAATTGAGGTGGTTTTTTTTTGTTGTTGTTGTTGTTATAGATTACTGTATATCTTGTATTATTAGGTAAAAGAACATTATATTTTGTGAAGATGATTTGTGTCTATACCAATCAACTGCTCTATCGGATATTATCTGCTTTTCTTCACCAGGTACATTAGCCCTTCCTATAAAAAATCTGAGTCGAAGCTGTTATACTTTGTTTTTGGGGGGAAGACATTTGGATTGAGGTCTTGTTTTTAACAAGTAACTCCACATTTAAGGACATATTTTTTGAGAAATATCCTAATTTCCTAATACAAGCCCTTTACAAACAAATAGTAGAAATTTGATCTATCATGTGAATTTTCTTCTGCCATCCACCAATATAAACTAAACAGACCTGGAGATCACAGTTAAGCTGATTTTTAAATGAATATTCATTTGGGGATTATTTTTTTTAAATCAACTTTTTGAAAAAACATTTGCTCAAACCATGGAATCTTAGTTTCCAATTGAAACTGCACATTTAGCATAGTAAAGCAATGGTAGATTTTTTCTACTTCTGTAAATGATGTATAAAAATTATATAAACCCAAGACATGAACAAAACATTATAATACTTTACTTTTAACACCAAGAAATATTCTAAACCTCCCTATACTCTGTCATTTTCTATGTATGAAACAAAGGGGTTCATAATTTGATTTGAAAAATTTTGTGGATAAGTATTCCAACCAACCAACTTGTTTTTTATAATAAGATGTAATAGCATTTCTCTATATACGGATATAAGACATGAAAAACATACGATGGGCATAGATACTGCTTCTTTTTCCCCTTCCCCTTCTTTGAAGATTTTTCTTTAGAGTAGGCTTCTTCAACCCACAAGGAAATTAAAATAAAAAAGGTGACTGCCAACAAAATCTTCATCTTGAAAAGTTAAATTTCAGTAGCTTGATCTAGGAGAGAGAAGAAGAAAATATTTACATTTATGAAGCAAATGACAAGCTTATGACTCTCCTTTTAAGGAGTATAATTATTACTTTCCAAAGAGCAAATACGTTTGACCATCAAACCCTCATTGCTCCATCCTGCGTGGTTATACACCACTTACGTTGAAAGCCTCTTTTATATAGTAGTAATAAAGTCTTTTCTAAAGGTAGTAGTAAAAGTCAGTCTAAATACTGGTACATGGAAAACAAGACATGAAGGAGGTATAATAGGTTGTCATGTAAAATTCCAAACTGTGGTTATATAAAATTGTAAACTGATATTGAATTGGATAGTATATCAAAATAGGCTCAGAAAGATATCTGGGAAGATGTTTTAACACAATCTTAAAACGGCTAGCTCTGATTAGTACCTTTGGAGTAATTTTTGTTTTCCTTTAAAATGTCTATGGTGTTTGCGTTTTACATGTTTATTTTCTCAAAACTAAAGTATTAAACAACCAATGGAGATTTTAAAACTTTAGGACCAAAGAGTTTCACACTCTAAGTCTATTGCTTTTATTTACACACATTAAACGTATAGGCTATTTTTAACCGCATTTACTTAAGCTTTTCAGCTTTCCCACTCAAGTGATACAAACGTTTATCATCAAAAAGATGGCTCCAGAAATCCAAGGTAATGTTACCTTCAAATAAAACTGCAAGTGCAGTCATAGTCTTTCAAATAATCTTCTTAGCTACATTTTAATAACACTGTTCATGTTCACATCAGTTATAGTCTTGCCAGTAATGTGATGCATATTAAATAAATTAATTAATTTTAAAAAAAAACTTTAAGCACCTACTAACACTGGAAGACTCAAACCTCCTCTGGATTCTTTATTCCCAAAGCACAAATTGTTTCTCTTGCCTTGTTTCTGGCTGAGCAGAAGACCTGTGGTATTCCTCCAGACTAATTTAATTCCCCTGTCACTCTTACACATCTGCAACTCCTATGTCATGCCCTCACCACCCCCCTTTCCCAGGATTTCTTCCCCCACATTTACCCTTCCCATCCCTCAGCCCCAGGCAGGCCACAGGGCCTCTTGTTGGCTCCTTACAAGGAAAGCACAAAGGACCTCCTGAGCCCCAAGCCCTGGCTGAAGGTTGTCCCCTGCCCACTGCAGCCTGGGCGCTCCCTGCCCCCAGCTGCGCGCGGCACCTGCTCCCTGAGCCTCTGCCCAGCCGCGGGTCCCCCATCCGCACCCCTCCCGGGAGGTAGCTGAGCCCACGCCAGGCCTGGCGCGGGGGCGCTGGGGACCTCCAGGCCCCAAAGCTGCAGAGGGGTGGCCGCACCGCGGGGGGACCCCCACCCACACGATCCCCGGCTGCCTCCCCGCCAGCCTGGCGCTCCCCGCAGGGTGAAGCGCTGCAGGCCCGCACCCCGCCGGGCGGCCTCTCTACCTCCCTGCACCCCGCACTCTGCACCGCACCGCACCGCGCTCCCAGCCCCCGCGCCCCCCGCGCCCCCCGCGCCCCCCGGCCCTTACCGCGCGCGCCCGGACTGCGGCGCAGAGCGGGGGTCGCTGCGTCCCCGCCGCCCGCGCCGCCCCGCGCGCCTGACGCGCCTGCTCCTCCCCGAGCCTGCGCCGTGCGTGGCGCGCGGGGACCCAGGTCCCGGCCCTGCTGCGGGGGACGTCACGGCCCCGCCGCCGTCTCCCCTCCCCGCTGAGGGCACGGGGGTGCGGTGCCACTCGGCCCTGCAGATCTGCGGTCCCCGTGGTCTGGGAGGGCGCGGTGGAAGGCGGAGGAGGCTGGGGAGGACCGGGTCCCTACAAAACGCGGGGCCTGGGGCCAGGATGTGATCGCTATCAGCAAAAGCAGCAGAGGGACAGGGGACCTTCCCGGGCCCCAGCGGACAGCGCGGTGCTCGCGGCTCCACTGGAGCCCAGAACCCCGGGGTGCAGCCCCACTTTGGCGGGGTGCGCATAGCCTCCAAGAGCGTGGCCTTTCTCAGGCGCGCTTTTCAGTGGGCGGAAACAAGGGACACCGAGGCCAGCGGGCCAGGCGAGGTCCACGCGTGTTATGTAATTAGCGTTTGTGCAGAACTTGGCCATTTCAGGGAACTTTTCGCTCATGTTGTCCCATTGGGCCCGCAGGGATCCCGGGCGCATTTCCTGGCATCCTTCCCATCTCCTAGACGAAGGAGCTGAACCTCAGACTCACCAGCAAATTTAACTTGGGGTTACAGATCTTGGAAGGGATTTTTCAGAGGCACAGTAAGTGATTTTTACACATCTGAACCAGTTAATGGGGCTGGGGTTTAGCTCAGGGGATAAAGCGCGGCTCTGTGCTCTCTGAGGCCTAGGGTTCGACCCCCAGCACCGCAAAAATGAGAGCAGGACCTGGCCGCCCACTCCGGAAACAATCAACCATTGACAACCCTACGAATAGGAGAGAAGCACTGACATAGTGCTGATCACTATGAGTTGGACCCAACTCCGGGGCACCAAACAACGGCAACATATAAATGACACACTATTATTACTGTGGCCTGCAGCCGTAGCCCTGTGGCATCCGATCCCGTCAGATCTCTGAAGCTAAGCAGGGTTGGGCCTGGTTAGTACCTGGATGGGAGACCACCTGGGAACACCAGAAGCTGTAGGCTTGGGAGAAGGACCTGGCAACCCCCTCCCAAAAATGAATCTGCCATTGAAAACCCTATGAACAGCGGAGAAGCACTGACAATAGTGTTTCCCCTGTTGTGCAGAGGGTCGCTATGAGTCGGATACCGACTTGACGGCACCTAACAACAACAACAACAACAATTATTACTGTATTTTAAGAGTATGCCTCAGAAACCAACATATGAATCGGTTTGTGAAGGTTAGTCCAATGCAAATTGTATCAAAATTACAGCTTTTAGTCAAAACTCTTTTCAACCAGGTAGATTCCTCAGCGGCCAGCTTGCGTGCAGATCAGTTTGTGAGAGTTCGTTATTCTTACTTTGTAGTCAGCATGAGCTCCTCAGCTCACAGCCACATGTTCCTCTGAAACAATTCTATTACTGTGGCAGGAGCAGGAAACTAGTAACTCGGTCAAATAGAGTCTCTTCCAAATGCGGTCTGAGCAGTTAGTCGCCTCTTCTGACAAGCTTTGAGCCTGGCAGTCAGTATTTTTGCAGATTGGCTAAGGGGGCTTACGATCCTGCACCAGTCAGGGTCTCAAGCCATAGATGTTCATGACAACATGTCCATTTCCTCAGATATTCAAAGCAGGTACATAACATCAGCAATCTAAAAATATATCTTTTAGAAACATGTCAATAATGTCCATCTTGACTTCTTTTTATCATCTCCTGCTATTGAGACCTAGGTAAATGATTCACAGTAGAGAAATATTAGCTAAGAACCATGTTGCAGTTTATTCCTCTAGGTTTTCTAATATCAAAATAAATCGATTGAAAGCACCAACCATGCAGATTAGCACTTGTACATCTGACTCTGTGGGAATTGTTTCATATCAACCACCCCAGTAAACTCCAGTTATAATCTCCATATGTGCCCAGAGAGCTAATGAATGAGAACCAGCTCTCAAGCAGCATTATTTTTTCTTTTAGAATAAGCTAAGGGAAGAACACAGACATACAAATATTTTTAAATAGGCTATTAAAAAACCATAGTGTGTATCAAATTATTAGGATTTTAAAATAAGACTTTAATATTAGGCTCACCAAGCAAGCGCTCATGATATATCATCACCATTAAGCCTAAAGCTTTCTGGGGACTGTTAAGATTTTATCTCACTAACATAATTTTTTTTTTCTTTTCAGTCCTGGGAGATTGAACTCAGGGCCTCCTGCATGCTAGGCAAGTGCTCTCCAACCCCAGCACATTCTTTATGTTTTTATTTTGAGACAAGGTCGTGCTCAGTTCCATGGGCTGCCTCCGACCTCGAACTTGAGATCCTCCTGCCTCAGCCCCCGGAGTGGCTAGGATTATAGGAGTGCACCATGGTACGCAGCTTTCTATAAACTACTGTTAAAACCTTTTGTGGTCAAAATATTTTAGATGCAGCACATGGCAGAAGGAAGAGAATGTTTGTCCTAGAGCAATAGCATCAACAGAAAGAGATCAGAGGTAAACATCCAGGTCTGAGGCTGGCTTAGCTGGGGAAGAAGCCAGGAGAAGAACAAGTAAAGCAACTGTTTGGGTTAGAAAAATGGGATCAGGATAAAACATGCTGGTAAAATCCAACAGATTAGCATTTCCAGAAACATGTTCGATATTGGCCCTTAGGATGCTTGGTGAGCCTGGGGCAGGGAGAGAAGGATTGCTTCCTCGGGTTGGGATGATGCTTAAGTTGGGTGTTGACTGACGGAAAGGAAAGAAGGAATTGATGACAAGTGGGAAAGCATCCATGAAGACATAGAAGTAGAATACATGGTTGTTTGTATTTCTCTGAGGACTTTTATTTTGCTGGACCATAAAGAATTAGTTACTGTTCTTGTTGTTAGATGCCATCAAGTTGGTGTCCGACTCATAGTGACCCTATGTACAACAGGTGAAACACTATTGTCAGTGCTTCTCTGGTATTCATAGGGTTTTCAGTGGCTGATTGCTTTTTGGGATTGAGTTGCTAGGTCCTGCTCCCAAGCCTACAGCACCTGGTGTTCCCAGGCGGTCTCTCACCCAAGCACTAACCAGGCCCGACCGTGCTTAGCTTCCGAGATGTGATAGGATTAAATGCCAGAGTGCCTTGGTTGCAGGCAAAGAATTAGTGATACATATGAAAGAGAGACAAAATGAAGCTGCAAGGTTGGCAGGAGTTATATCATGAAAGTCCTCATTTATAATGATGTTTATTTTATAGACCATAATACATCAGTGAGTCTACAGTTATGTCACACTGGTGTCTGATCCCACCAGATCTCAGAAGCTAAGCAGGGTCAGGCCTGGTTAGTCCTTGGATGGGAGACTCTCTGGGAACACCAGGTGCTGTAGGCTTGGGAGAAGGACCCAGCAACCCATTCCTGACACAATCAATCATCAAAAACTCTATGAATAGCAGAAAAACACTGGCATAGTGCTAGGCATAGCACAGTGTTGAGTAGCATTTCGTCTGTTGTACGTAGGGTCGCTGTGAGTCAGACCCAACTGGAGACTACCTAATAATAATAACAATGAAGCAGTGAAGGGTCTTCAGAAGAGGTAATTAGATTTAAGTTTGGGGGGGTTGTTTCTTTTTGTGTGTGTTTGTCTGTAGAATGGTCACTTGAATAGCCATTTGGAAATGCTGGCAGGAGAGGAAACAAGGAATAAAGAAGAGCGTTGGGCTGTGTGAGGTGGAGGCACACACCTAGCATCCTAGTACTTGGGAGGCTGTGGCAGGAAGATCATGGGCCCCTCTTGAAAATAAAAATAAAAAGAAGAGAGGAAGAAGTTGCAATATTTTCACAACACAGTACCAGACTAAACACGGGTAGAATCTAGGGGAATAGAGGAAGCCCAAAGAATGTATGCGATACCAATAAAGCAGCCCCCTAGCACTGGCGATGGTTAAATGTTGAGGGATGTATCAAGAGCCCTTCAACAGAAGAATGGATTAAAAAAACTATGGTATTTATACACAATGGAATACTATTCAGCAATCAAGAAAAATGAAATAGGGTCATTCGCAGCAAAATGGATGGAATTAGAGAAAATTATCTTAAGTGAACGAACACAAGCTCAGAAAGAGAAACAACACATGTTCTCACTCATATGAGAGAGCTGACTCAAAATTACAAGAAGGAAAAATCCTATTCAAAGGTCAGATCACATTAAAAGGGGGGGAGGGAAGATAAGAATGAGGTCAATATAAATGGACTAGAAATCGCATGTAATTGTTCTAACAAGATAGAAACAAA